>MU401597.1:6013-33456 GCA_022579005.1 Poronia punctata
TAATTTTAATTTTAATTTTAATTTTAATTTTAATTTTAATTTTAATTTTAATTTTAATTTTAATTTTAATTTTAATTTTAATTTTAATTTTAATTTTAATTTAAAATAAAACAGCTTGCTATATAATCTAATATAGCAGGTTATTATTTTATTAATTAATTAAATACCTATTTATATATAAGTTATAAAAGTAGGTTTATATAATTAATAAAGTTATATTATAAACGCTTAATAAACGTTTATACACTTAATAAACGCTTAAAAATAAAGGTAAACGTTTAAACCTATTAATAAATGCTTATAAGTTCACTAGTCTATAAACGTTTATAACCTATCAACTGTAATTAAACAATTTATTTACAGTTTATCCAACCTACCAGAGGCTGGTACGGTACACTACCTACCTAACCCACAACACCTTACGCTTCATTATGAAGTTTCGGCGCATTAACGGTCAACTTGTTAGTTTGTCCTCTGAGGAATTGAGTGCCGTCTCATGTCTGCTTCTCCGCACCCTTGAAGACAATCCTCCTGATTATGCCGATTCCGAAAAACGGGACCTGCCGTTCCAACCGCTTTCTTACCGAGACTTTATGCTCTTCGAGCGCCACTACTATGGTGCTGCCATGGGCCTGACCAGTCTGTACCGTCCAACCGTCAATCTTGTGGCCCGGGTGTTTTCTACTGTTACCGGTGCCGACTTTCCCATGTTCAAACCACAAAGTCTATGGTACAGACAACCCATCTTTTATCAATCCAACCATCTAGCCTTCTATTCGGACGGTGCCTCCATCGTATATCCCGGCTACTGTAAGTATTTAGATGTCGAGCTGGAACTCGGTATCATACTAGGTAAGCCACTGTACAACGCCACCGTGGAAGAGGCAAGGGCTGCTATCGCCGGCTTCTGTGTTTTGAACGACTTCTCCGTCCGGAATGGCCAGATGGAAGAAATGGCAAGGTGAGGACAGGGCCGCTGTTACTGCCGATACATGTATCTGGTTAACTGATCCGTGGGTTCTCTCCCTGTACCTGTTCACAGCACCTTTGGCCCACAGCATAGCAAGTCTTTTGCCAACTCCATCTCCTCTATCGTCGTCTCGGCAGATGAAATTATGCCGCATATCGACCACCTTATTGGTCGCATCACCATCAACAGCATGGTTGTCAAGGAACCCAAAGTAGACAAGTGGCAATTCTCAGTAGCGGAGGTTAGTGGTTCGCTACATCCCGATTTCCGTCTGTACACAGAACAAAAGTTGCGGTGCAAGAAGCCCGTGCATTTTATCCGTCACAATGCCGAGCGGGATTATCTCGACCATGCTAATACCTCATTCTCTATAGGCCCTTGCGCACGTCTCCAAAGGCACTCGCCTGTATCCAGGTGAGTTCTTTGGCAGCGGCACGTTTCCTGCCGGTGCTGGAATCGAATGGTAGGTCCACTGGCCTCGTCGTTTAATACAATATGAGCAGTCACCTAACCAACAACCCCTAGTATGTGAAAGACTTCCCACAAACAATTTTTATTCTGTTCCAAAGCGAACACTTTCGACAAACACCAGCCAAACCCCTGGCGGACGATCACGTATGGAGCTAATTGTATTTTATTGAGTAGACGCAGCGTTCCAGTTGCGCATAGGCGACGTTGTCAAGCTTGAGATCGACGGTATTGGATCTGTCACAAATACCATAGTGGCTGAAACGGCCTGAGGTGAGGGCGGCCCGGCAGCAAGTAATAAAGCGGCTTTATAGTTCCATAGACCCGGCTCCGGGCGCCTAGAAGCAGGGTGTCATTGTTTAAGGTATGTCGGACGGTGCGGGCCGGGGCATGCCTTCCGTAGCCTGTCGCGCTGCCTTTGGTGGCTGATTATTTGCCCTGTTACGTTCGCCCATTGCCTGTGTGGTTGCGGTAAGGGGCTACGAGTATGTCGTCGCTTGGCTGACAAACTCCCTTCGTCCTCATGGGGGTAAAGGTTAGTGGCATCAGGGTACCCCATTAATCAGGTCGAAAAGATATTTATAGGCAGCGAGACATTCATTATCGCATATCCCGCTGATATCCAACGCGGGCATGACGGCTCGCCCAGCTTGTGTTATTCCGGCCGGAATGGAAACCCCCGGTCTTGGACTCGTTTATGGGCTGGGACAGCATATTAAGACAATGGTTGTAAATACGGACTTCTTCTGGCAGGGCTAACTGCACCAAACCGTTGTGGGCTTCTACCAGGGCGAGAAAACACGGCGCGCCTGGACCCCAGTGAGAGCAACGTGCCGTAGGTAGAGGACAATGCTAAGGTCTACCCATATTATACAAGCTACGGTTGCCCTTGTACTGACACGAGGGACAAGCACGCTAAGCATCTCAATATCCCACAGACTGGGGCAGACACAATCAGCAGATTAGATAGCCTGGGCCGAGGTGACATGGCCTACAGCGTGTTTAGCTACTACAAGACTATCGCCGGACAATTTAGAATTTCTACGAACCGTTCAGGCGTGTGGTTATCGGCGAAGTGAGGAACAGGCTCGTTCAATGGCATCAACTGGACGCAGTGAAGATAATTCATTCCGAGGTTGCTCTGACAGGCAACAGGGTTTTGGGTGGCCTGTTTCTACTCCGGCTTAAATACGACCGGTACTGGCCGAGCCCATGGAATGGGCAACTCGTCGCCTCGCCCCTTTAGTGTCCAACGCTGACCGATCGCAGGCTTTCCTACCGCGAAGAAGACGTAACAGGTACCGCGATGCGTAACTAGGTTACGTAATTGTATGTAGTGCCCGAGTTTACGAAGGTGATTGTGTTCCTGTTTTCCTGACCACCCTAATTTCTATAAAAGAATTCTGTATAAAAGAGGCTAGCAGATTACCTATTTTAAACAAAAAATAGCTATTGCTAAAATATATTAATTTTTATAAAGAGGTTTTTTTAGCATTAAGCACTGCTAATAATTACCTAGCTATATAAAATTAGCTATAATATAGCTATAAGGTTAAATTAGCTAAAATAAAGTTTATAACCTTTAAAATTTACTTACTATAGTTATAACCTTTAAAATTAACTTAGTAAAGCTATAGCTTTTTAAATAACTTAAATTAGCTATAATTATTACCTTTTAAATTAACCTAGCAAAGCTATAGCCTTTTAAATAACTTAAATTAACTATAACTATTACCTTTAAAATTTACCTAGTAAAGCTATAACCTTTTAAATTTACTTGCTATAGCTATAACCTTTTAAACTTATTTATTATAACTATAACCTTTTAAATTAACCTGCTATAGCTATAACCTTTTAAACTTATTTACTATAACTATAACCTTTTAAATTAACCTGCTATAACTATAACTTTTTAAAATAACCTATTAAAGCTTTAACCTTTTTAAATAACCTATTATAACTATTATCTTTTAAGATAACCTATATTACTTATAGCTATAAAAGTAAATATAAAGGTTATAATTATAAAAGGTTATTATAAAAGTTATAATTAAAAAAGTAAATAAAAGTTTTAGTTTAAATAACTTTTAATAATAAAAGCTAAAAAAGGTAATTAAAAGGGTTATAGCTATAAAAGGTAACTAAAAAGATTATAGCTATAAAAGATAACTAAAAAGGTTATAGCTATAAAGAATAATTTTTAAAGCTAAAGGCTAAAAGTATTAGTTTAATTAATTTTTAAACCTAAAAGCTAAAAGGTTAAAATTTCAAGCTATAACTAAAAAGGTAGATTTTAAAGCTAAAAGTTAAAAGAGTAACTAAAAAGGTTATAGCTATAAAAAGTTAAGTTAAATTATTTTTAAAGCTATAACTAAATATGTTAAAATTAAAAGCTATAGCTATAAAAGATAGTTAAAAAGTTTATAGCTATAAAAGGTAACTAATAAGGTTATAGCTAAAAAGGGTTAGGTTAAGTGATTTTTAAAGCTATAACTAAAAAAGGTAAATTTTAAAGCTAAGGGCTAAGAAGATCTAGTTAAGTTATTTTTAAAGCTATAATGAAAAAAAGTAGTTAAAAAAGTTATAATTAAAGCGGTTAAAATTTAAAGCTATAATTAAAAAGGTTAAATTTTAACGCTAAGAGCTAAAAGGTAACTAAAAGGGCTATAGCTATAAAAAGTAACTAAAAAGGTTTTAACTAAAAAGTTAAAATTTAAAGCTATAACTAAAAGAAGTAGTTAAAAAGGTTATAGCTATAAAAGGTAACTAAAAAGGTTATAAATATAAAAGGTAAAATTTAAAGCTATAAAAAGTCTAGGTTAAATTACTTTTAAAGCTATAACTAAAAGTATTAAAATCTAGGGCTAAAAGCTAAAAAAGTTTAAATTTAAAGCTATAAATAAAAAGGTTAAATAAAAAAGTAATAGCTATAAAAGGTAATTAAAAAAGCTATAGCTAAAAAAGGTTAAGTTAAATAATTTTAAAAGCTATAACTAAAAAGGTTTTAAATTTAAAGCTATAGTTAAAAAAGGTAGCTAAAAAGGTTATAGCTATAAAAAGTAAAATTTAAAGCTATAACTAAAGCAAATAAATAAAAAGGCTAACTTAAGTAATTTTTAAAACTAAAAGCTAAAAGGTTAAAATTTAAAGCTATAGCTAAAAGGGTTAAAAATAAAATCTATAGCTATAAAAGGTAATTAAAAAGATTATAGCTAAAAAAGGTTTTTAAAGCTAAAGGCTAAAAAAGTAAGTAGTTATAAAAGGTTATAGCTATAAAAGGTTATTTTTAAAGTGTAATAGATAATAGGTCTACTTTAAAGATAACTAAGTAGTTACTACTAAAGTAAAAAAGCGTTTATTACATATTAGCAAATTAAGCAGTAATTAATTTAATATTAAAAAAATAAGCAAAGCTTATTTTAAAAAATATAATATATATAGCATATTAATTAAAAGATTAACTACGCGCTTTATAAATTGCATTATAATTATTTTAAGTTTATTAATAACAAGGTTATATATAATAACTAATAAAAAAAAGTTTATATACTTAGTATAAAGCATGCGCGCTATATATTATTTATATAGCACTAAGTAAAAATACTTTTAAGTTATTTAATAATTATAATATTAAAAATAAAGATAAAATAAAAAGTATATAATATTAAAAAAGTAAAAAGTATAAAGCATATTTTACTTATTGCTTAATTAAGTAGCAAATATAATTTACTTTATAGCTTTTATAAATAAAGCGTAAGTTAAACTGCTTAACTAATATATAACTAAAATAAATATAAGTATTGCTTAATTATAAAACGTTAAGCAACGTATATTTATAAACTAGTTATATATATATATATTAATTAATTTTATCTATTTAATATATATACTAGCTATGCTAATTTTAGCACTATTCTTTACTTTTTACTTTATTAAATATAGTTAATATAATTTATTAAATTTATAAGCTTAGTTTGCTATTAAAAAACTAGTGCTTATATAAAATTGCTTTTTTTAAAAGCTAGCTTTATATAATTATATAATATTTTTTTATTAATTATATTAGTTTTTTTAATAAGCTAATTCTTTTTATACTATATACTTTTTTTAAAACGTTTTTAGTTATTATATAGCATAATTTAATAACTATTAAAATATTTAATAATACTTTTATATTTATTAAGTCTTTTATAAAGCTTGCTTATTTTTAAAACTAAAAACAATAGTATAAAACTATTTAAGTTACTATTACTACTAAAAATATTTTAAAAGATGTTAACTTAAATAAGTACTTTTTTAAGTACAACTTTAAAAAAGTTTTTAAATGCCTTTTTAAAGCAACTGCGCTTTAAGAACTTAAGCGTTATAGCGCTAAAAAGTACTATATAAACCTAAAAAAAAAAAAGTAATAAACTTTAAAAATTAATATAAAAGTTTATAGCAAAATAAATTAATACAAAACTTACTATTTAACAAAGCTTTAAAATATAAAATATATAACGTAAAGCATATAAGCAGCTTTAAATTAACACTTTTTAAATATAAGTTAAAAAAATTGTTAATATAAAGTATTATATATAAGTTAACGCAATATAAATAAAAAGCAGCAATCTAACGTTTTAAAATTAAATTAAAATATTATATAGTATTATTACGCTTTATAAAGTTAACTATTATTTAATTACTTAAAAGCAATATTAAAAAGTTTTTATAAAAGCTAAAAAAAGCAATATTAAGTTTAATAAATAATATAAAAAATAAACTATAATTTATTATAAAACGCTTAACTATAAGCTTAGAAGATTAAAAAACTACTTATAGTTAAAAGTTTATTATATATATTTTAACTAAAGCTTTAATTAAAGTAAGCTACTTAAAAAAGTTATTTTTTTATAAGCAAGTAAAAAGTAAACTATTTTTTATAATAAAAAAAATAAATTAGCTTATAGCTAACTTAGTAATTATATATTAGTTAAAAAAAAGCAAAATATATAGCTATATTTACTACTGCTAAAAGTAGCTTAAAAGGCTTATTTTTAAAAAAGTTTTTTAAAAAACGCAAATTATATAAGTTCTTTTGCAAAAAACTAGCAAAACATTTTTAAAAACCTAATAAGTACGCTTAATACTAGTTTATAATAACTAAATTTTATACTTTTAACTAGGTACTAAAAATAACTAATAATAAGCTTAAAGCTATATAATAACGCTATTAAAATAATAAGTAAAGTAAGCTGCATAATAAAATTAAAAAGAAATAAAAAGTATTAAGCTTTGCTAAAGAATTATTACTTAGCAATAAAAGCTTAAATAATTTTTTAAGTTTAAAAAAAGAAGTTTAGCTACTATATAATATATTTCATATAGTTATTAATTTTATTATAGTTAATAGCACTTAAAACAATTTTTATAAAATATATACTATTATTAGTATAAATAAACACGCACTATTAAACAATACTATTTTAAATAACTATAGCGCAATATACTTAGTAAACTATATAAAGCTGCTTAATATAAAATTATTTATTTTAACTAAAAATAACTAAGTTAAAGCTAGCATATTTCTTTTTAATTTTAAAAAAACGTAAAACTATTTAAAGTATGCTTAATATTTTTAAAAAAAGCTCTAGTGCTTAAAAATGTTTATTTTATTAAAGGGTTTTATATTAATATTATATTAAAAGCTAAGCTAAAAAATAAAAGAATCTAGTACTATAGCTTAAATTATACGTTGCGCTTTAAAATAATTATATATAACGTTATAGTTAAAAAACTATAATATAAGCATAACCTAGTTTTTTTTAGTATAAAATTTTTTTATTTTATTTTAAATTATACCTTTTAATAAATATTAACTATATAAAAAAATTTATAATAAGCGTAGCTAATTTAGTAATAACTACTACTAAACAAGCATTTTAACTTTTAAATAATTTTTTAAAACTATAAAAAGACAATAAAGTATTATAGCACTTTAAATTTAAGTACTTAAAAGCTAAAGCGCTAAAAGCTTTAAATTATAAGGTAAAAAATATAAAAATTAAAAAAACACTATATATTAAATATAAAAGTTATATAATTAACTATATATTAAAAGTAATTTTTTATAAAACTTTAAAGCAACGCGTAAAGCGTTTATTTTAAAAAGTATATTAAAGTCTTTTTAACTATAAAAAATATAATAAAACATTTTAGTTCATTATTTTTAAAACTAAATACTTTAAAATATTATATACTTTTATAATATAATATTAAACTTAATAAAAAGTTTTTACTAAATTTGCTATATTTAAAAACCCAGTATAGCGTTGCTATAAGCTTATAATAGCACTATTTTACTATACTAATAAATAAGCAGTAATTATAATTAATAATTAAACACGTTACTAACTATAATATAAAAGAAAATTAAAATTAAAATACTATTAAAGTATATAAAAAAACTAATTAAAGCAGCTAAATAAGCAAGCAAAAAAGTTATAAAAAACGCTAAAATTATATTATATAGCATAAGCTTTTTAATTAAGCTATAGCTTAAAGCTATTAAAGCTACTATATAGTTATATAATTAAAGCTTAATATTTAGTTTAACTACTATTTTTGTTAATATATACTATTAATAAGCAAAGTATTAATAAGTAATAGTTAGCTTAACTAGTTAAAAATAATAGCTTATAAGTATAAAGCATATTTATTAAAGCAAGATTACTTTATTAATAAAAATAAGCAGAAATTTAAACTTAAGCTATGCGTATATATTAATTATATAGTTAAATATATAGTATTTAATATATACTAAGTATAAACACTTACTATAAAAAAGGTTATTATAATTTAAAATATTAAATTTAATAAATAGCAGTTTTATAACTTTAAAAAATATAAAAAGAAAATATATATAAGCATAAAATTATATAAATTTGCTAAAGTTAATTAAATCCTTTAGTAGTTTATTAATAAACTATTTAATAAAAAGTTAAAAGCATAAATATAATAGCAAAAGCATTTAAAAAAAGCATTATAAAAAGCTAATTAACTTAAAAGTAAGCACTATATAATATAAGTATTTAAAAGCTTTTAAAAGCAAAAGTTAAAAATAAATATAGCTAAAAAACTAATAAAAAAAGTTAAATATATTTTAAAACTTTTTTTATAAATAAAACTTTTTTTTAATAACGCTTAAACTATTAAAGCTGGTTTAAAGCAAGCAATTTTAAAAAAAACCTTTTAAAAAGTATTAATATAAAGCAACTAAATAAAAACAGTATATAATATTTATTAAATATAATATAAAAACATATAATATAATAAGCTTAAAAGTAGCGCATTTAAAATATCTTTAAATTTTTACTTAAAATTTAAAAAATTTAAAATAAAGCTTTATTAAGTACTTTTACTATACTAACTATATATATTATAAAGAAATAAGCAATTAACTAAAGTATATAAAAAATAACTAGTTAACTAAACAAATAAGTAATTAATTAGCTTATATATTAAATAGCTAAATAGCTTATAAAATAAGCAGTTAATTATTTTATAAGTAGAAAATAAGCTAGTTTTTACTTAAAAAGTAGTAGCAAAAGTAGTAGTAATTAAAAAAAACTATAAAAAAACTAATTATTTTAATTAAATTTAAACTAAAAATAAAGCTTTTAAATTTAATTTTAAATTTAAGAAAATATAAAAAAATCTAGCTATTTAAAAGTAATTTAAGCAAAAAAAGTTAATTTAAGCAAAGTATAGCACTAAAAGCAACTAAGCAAAGTAAAAAAACAGTTAAGCAACGCTTAATAGTTTTTAAGTAATATATAAAAAAAGCACTTATATAATAAGCAAAGGTTTTAAAGCTGCTATTATAGTTGTTTGTTTAAAAAGATACTATGCTAGCAGCGTAAATCCTTTTTTTAAAAAAAGCATAATTATATTTTTTAAAAAAGGCTGCCTTGCTACTATAAGCGTAGCAATTAAAAAAAGTAAAGCTAGTATAATTTAAAGTACTTTTAATAAAACTAGCGCTTTTATAAACGCTAATAAAAAGCTTATTAAAAGTTAAAAAAAGAATAATAATAATAAAAATAGCAATAGTATAAAAAAAAGCTAATTGCTATATATAATGCTTTTAACGTTTTTATAAAAAACTTAAAATAACTTTTATTAAAAAACAAAAGATCTTTTAATAATAAAAAAGGAAAGCAAAGTAATTTATAAAGCTTTAAGTTAAAGAAAAATAAAAAAAGCGCTGCTTAAAATAAAATATAAATATATAAAAAAGGTTTACTTGCTAGCTTTATATATAAGCTAAAAACTTAAAAAGGTTAAGCTAAATAACTTAAATAACTTTAATAAGTTAAGCTATATAGTTTATGCTACTATATAGTATAAAAAACATTTTTATTTTTAAAAACAATTGCTTTATAAAGTTTTTATAAATATTTTTTTAAAATACTTAAAAGCTATATATATAGGCAATTATAAGCATAAAGCGTTATACGTAGTATTTATAGCAGCAGTATAATAAAAAGCAATAAAAGAATTAGTATAGCGCTATTAAAGCGTATATATTATAATAATTTTACTAAGCTGCTACTTTTAAAGTAAAAAAACTTAGCTATACACTTTTTAAAAAACTAATTTTAAAAAAGCGTAAAGCGTAAGCTAACTTAAATACTTTTGCTTAATATAATAAAAACTTTTTTAAAAGCAAAGTAAAAAGCAAGCTATAGTAGGTCCGAAAAAAAACGCACAATAAATCCAGATTTAAGCTAACGTAACCTATAATACCTATTAAGTTTAAACATTAATAACTTGGTAAATAGTAACGCTATTAAAACCTAATTACCTATAGTGAAAGGATAAGCTGTTAAGCCTTTTAAAACATTTCTTAGCTTTATATAAAACCCAGGATTAAGCAATCTATGTAAGTTTAAAGAAGATATAATAAAATAGACTTATTTTAAAAATATACCCTATATTTTAAACTACTATAACTACTTATTAAAAGCACTAGTTAAAAAGACCTTACATATATATAAAGACCAAGCCTTTTATAAACTTAAAAACAATTTTTAAAATCTTTTATTTTTAATATTTACATTTTTTATATTTAAAAGAAATCAAGGTTTATAAAATAAACATGCAGGTTTAAAGCTTAATAATCTAGTACCTAGCTAGGAAATAAAAATTAAAAAAATATCTTTAAGATTTAACGCCTTTTAATTATATTATATAAGTTATTCTATATTTATATCGCCTTGATATATAAAGATATTTAGGTTTAAACTTAATACGTATATTAAAATATAAGCGTTGTGCGTTTTTTTCTAGTTTAACTATACTACTACTTAAATAAGTATTTATATATAAGTTTAATAAAAAAGGTTTTTTATAAAGTATAAACTATAACTTATAATATAAAGTAATTAATAGTAAATAAAAACTTTATAAATAACTTATATAGCTACTTTAGTAGTAATAACTTTTAAAATTATAATAATAATTATAGCTAAAAAAATTATAAAGCTAAATAATTTAATATTAAAAGTATATCTTTTAATATAATATATAAAAAATTAAAACTTATAATATATAAAGTATTAAATAAGTTAATTATAAAAAACAATATTACTACTTAAAACACTTTATAAATTAAAAGACTTACTGCTTTTTTATTATAAAAAGTTTATATTAATACTTAAAATACTTAAGCTTAAACTATTACTTAAAAAATTATATTTATAGTATACTAAAAATTAATTAGTTTTTATTATATTTTGTATTAATAACCTTTTAGTTATTTATAATAAACTAAATAAGTATAAAGTACTTTTACTTATTTAAAAAATTAAAAAACGCTATAAAACTAAAAACTAAAAAAGTATTATATAGTTTTTTAAAATATATATTATTTAAAATAAATAAAAAAAACAATTTTTTTCCTTTATAATTAATATATTAAAAAAGTAGCTAAGCGCTTTTACTAAGCTAATTTAAGCTAAGCACTAATTACTTTTTTACTATATAAAAAACTTATAAAATTTAAAAGCACTATAATTATATAAAAAATTAAAGCATACTAAAAAAAGTTAAATTAATTATTTATATAGCAATTATAACTAAGCTAAATATAGCATATATAGCTTTATTATTATTGCAGTTTTTTATAAATTTTAAACTAAAATATTATAAAGCTATAAATTAAGTAATTTAATACTTATTTATAATATATATTTTAAAAATAATAATAAATAGTACGCTAAATGCAATATAAGCTTTAGTTATTATAAGTAATATATTGTTTATAAATAATAATAAAACACAACGTTTAACTTATTAATATTTAATAAACTTTTAAAGTAGCTTTATTAAATAAAAAGCATGTTAATAATTTAGTATATTTATATTAATAATTAAAGCAAAACTAATTATTTTAAAAGCTATAGCGCAAAAGCTTATAATAATTAAACGTTTATTAAAAAAGCTATACTTAAACTTTAATTAAAATTAAATAATTTACTATAATAATACTTAAGCTATTAAGCGTATAATAAGCAATTAAAAAAAATTACTACTTAATTATAGTATATAAATATATAAAATATATAAGTTTAGTATAAATATTTTTAAAAAACTTTTAAAGTTAAGTATATTTTAACTAAAGATATACTAGTAAATAGTTTAACTAAAAAGCTTTTTTATGCTATATTTAAATACTTTTATATAATACTAATTTTATAATATATTAAAGTGCTAAGTTAAAATATATATAATATATATAAAAAGCATATAATATAAAATATAAAAGAAAATAAGTTAGTAAGTATATATAAGCTAAATAGTAAGTATATTATAAAATATAAAAAAACGCAATAAAAAAACGTTATACTAATACTACTTAATTTTAAATAATCTTTAAAGCTAAACTAGCTACTAATACTTTAAACTAATAACTTTTAAGCTAACTACTTATTTTAAAATGTTTTAAAATATATTACTATTTTTATTAAAGATTTAATTTAATAAACATTAAATAAAGCAAATAATAGCATAAAGCTTATTAATATGCTAATATAAAGTTACTAAGCATAATAAGTATATAATAAAAAAATACTTATTATATTGTTTTAAAGTTTTTTAGTTTGCTTAAAATATAAAGCTTTATAAAAGCAATAAATAAAGTTATATAACTTAGATTTATAAAATAATATAAAATAATATAAAATAATAAAGTATATATAAAAAGTACTTATATTTATTTATAACTATAGCAACTTTAATAATAAAAGTAATAAGTTTAAAAACTAGCTTTAATAAGTTTAAAATAGCTAATGCTAATTTTATAGTAACTATTAAAAAGAGTAAAAAAACAATAAACATAATTAAAAAGGCGGTTAGTACTAATAACATAATTTATAAAATAATAATAAAAGAAGCAATAAAAAGAAGCTCTATTAGCACTTAAAGTAAGCTTTAAAGCTAAAAAGCGCAAAAATATTAAGCTAAAAACTTAAAAGAAAATTAAAAAAAAAGGTTTATGCTAGCAAACTAAGCATAAATATTTTTTAGCATTATAATATGTAGCTTAATAATTTTAACTAAAAGCTTAACTACTTGAAATAAAAAAACTAAAAAAAAAAGAAGTAGTAATAAAACTAAAATAAAGTTAAAGTTATTAAGTAAAAACTTTAAAAAAATAAAGCATTTAGTAATAAGCTAAATAAAAAAGTATAAAAAAAACTAAAAACTAAAAACTAAAAACTAAAAGCTATATTAAAACTTAAAAAGTAAAAAGTAAAGTAAAGTATAAAAAGTAAAAGTTGTTTTAAACTTTTTTAAAAAATTAAAAAATAAGAGAGTATATAATACTTTATTTATTAAAAGTAAACTTTAATTTATTAAAGCTTATAAATATATTTAAAAAAGTAATATAAAAACTAACAAAAAAGTAAAAGCAGCAACTAAAAAAACAATAAAGGAATTAATATAAAAGAAAAAAGCAATAATAGCTTTTTTATATAAAAAACTTGGTAAAATTATATTTATAATATATAAAAGTTAAAAAAGCATAAATATAATTATATAATAAAAAATATATATAAATAACTTATTTAAATTTAAAAGCTTTATAAAACTAAAACTAAGTAGTAATTATTTTTTAAAAATAATAAATAGCGTTTGCTTACTAAGCTACTTAATAAGCTAAAGTAATAATAATATAAGCGTAAGCGTTAGCAAAATAGCAGTAATAAGCAATATAATAAATAAAATTAGTATTAAAGCAAAACGTATAAAAATAAAAAAAGCATAAAGCATAAAAGCAAAAGCAAGCTAAAACTATTTTAAACTAATATAAAAATAAAAATAAGTTAATATAAAAAAAATATAGCGTAACCTAAATAAAATAAAATAAAATAAAAGAAAATATAAACGCTATTACTTAATATTATTATATATATTTACTAAAGTTATAAAAATATAAAAAACAAAAGCTTTAAGCAAAAAAAGCTTAAAGTTAATAAAATATATATAATAAAAGCGTTAAAAAGTAAGTAGCTTATATATATAAGTTACTTAAAAAGTAAAAGGTTAAAAAAGCTTATAATATAAATAAAAAAGAGTTTACTTTTTATGCTTATAAAGAGCAGCGTATAATTAGCTAATATAGCTAGTATAAAAATAAATAAAAATGAATAAATAATAAATATATTATTTTTTAATTAAGCTATAGTAATTAGTAGTTAAAGTACTAATTTAAATTAAAAAGTTAGTACTTAGTAAAAAATACCTTTAGTAATTAAAAATATAAGTATATATAAAAAACTAATATATAAGTATAAAGTATTTTAAGCTCTAAGCATATATAAACCTAATTAAAAATAGTTATAAAAGTATACTTAATTAAAGTATAAGCACTATATAGTTAAGCAAAAAGATTTAAAGCATTTAAAAACTTTTTAAAAGTAAAAATATAAAGTTTGCACTTAATAAAGTATAAAGTATAAGCAAAAAATTTAATTATAAAATAAGCAATTAAATAAAGTACTAAGTATAAGTTTTTTAAAAAAAATTATAAAGCTTTTAACTAAATATAACTATAAAAGCTAAGAGTGCTAGTTATTTTAAGCTACTTTTTTATACCTATTTTATTTACTATACTAGTAAAAAGAAATTTAATTAGTTATGCTTAGTTAATTTTATTTAAATTTAATTTAAAAATTAAGTTTTATTTTTATATGTCTTTTTTTATATTATAAAAGTTAAAAAGGTTTTATTATAATATTTAAACTGTTTAGTTTAAATAAAAAGTATATAATAAATAATAAGTTTACTTTAAAAATAACCAAGTAGTTACTATTAATATAAAAAGGTGTTTAGTATATATTAGTAAATTAAGCAATAATTAATTTAATATTAAAAAAAATAAGCAAAGCTTATTTTAAAAAATATAATATATATAGCAAATTAATTAAAAAATTAACTATACGCTTTATAAATTATACTATAATTATTTTAAGTTTATTAATAATAAGGTTATATATAATAACTAATAAAAAAAAGTTTATATACTTAGTATAAAGCATGCGCGCTATATATTATTTATATAGCACTAAGTAAAAATACTTTTAAGTTGTTTAATAATTATAATATTAAAAATGAAGCTAAAAATAAATTCCGTAATAATAAAAAAGTAAAACGCGTAAAGCGCATTTTACTTATTACTTAATTAAAGCAGCAAATATAATTTACTTTATAGCTTTTATAAATAAAGCGTAAGTTAAACTGTTTAATTAATATATAACTAAAATAAATATAAGTATTGCTTAACTATAAAAGTTAAGCAATGCGCACTTTTAAACTAGTTATATATATATTTTAATTAATTTTATATATTTAATTTATATACTAGCTATGCTAATTTTAGCATTGTTTTTTACTTTTTACTTTGCTAAATATAGTTAATATAATTTATTAGACTTTATATTAGTTATTAGTCTTATTTATACTTTTTATTATATTATTATATTTACTTTTTATTATAAACATTTTAATTGTTTTATTTATATTAACTTTTTAGCTTATATTTAGCTTTTAATTATTAACCTTTTATTTAATAATAATACTTTAAATATGAATAATTTAACTATATTTTTATATTAAGTTAGTCTTTTAAATTTAAGCTTAGTTGCTTAATAATAGCGTACTATTCTTTTATTAACTAAGTTTATATTTTATAACTTTTAATACTTATATTATTAAAATCCTTTTTAATACCTTTTACTTTATTAACTATATTAAAGGTATTAAAACGCAAATATTTTATAAACATAAATATTTGATTTTTTACGCATTAGTTTTAAATTGTGTTAAACTTACTTTATTAAAAACATATATGCGTAGTATACGTATATAGTATATAACTAGTATATAAAAAGTACGCGTTCTTTATATATTAAATATATAGTAGGTCTATGTTCTTTTTATATTGCAAATAGGTCTAGATTATACTATAAACCTTTATAGCTATATAAACTTGTTAAAAAAAGTCTTTTTAACTTCCTTTTCTTTTAATAAAATTAAGTTAATATAATATTATTAATAGTAACGTATTATAATTATATTTATTTTAGCTAGACTAATACTTATTAGTAGTTAAATTAGCAACTATAAAAAAGCAAGGTTTAAAAATAAAAACTATTATTATACTTACTTTTAATATAACTTAAAGTTGCTTTAGCTTTATATTGCTTTTAAAAACTATTTTAAGTAAAGTGCTAAATATAAAATTTAAATTAAATTGCTTTAATAACCCCTTAGTAAAATTATAGTATATAAAAAAGCTAAGGTAAAATTATAGTATATATTTTATAAGTTATTTAACTACAAAATAAAAAATAGTAAGCATTTTTATTACTTTAATTAGCTTATAGCTAATTTAAAAACTAATTAGCATTAATTTATAATAACATTGTTATTAAATTTTAATTTTAATAGTTACTTTAATTTTAATTTAAAAAACTAATTATAATAAAAAGCCTACTAATTTTAAAAACGCTTGCAATATAAACTTAAATTAAGCTAAAATATTTAAAAACACCGGGATAGCTATATACTTCTTTTAACAATACATTATTTTTAAACTTTAAAAAATAAAAGAATTAACTTTAAAATAACAAGAAAAAATAAGCTAAATACATACGTTTTAAATAAAATAACTAAGTACTTATATATACTTTTTAATAGCAAAGACGTTTTATAAGCTATTTAAAAAAACTTTAAAAAATAAACATATTAAAATATTAATATATTAGTATATATAATTTAATATATATTATTGGTAATATTATAGTAAAAAAAACTTAATAATACTATAGTAAACCTTTAAACCTTTATAAGTAACTATTTAGTTGCTATTATCTTTAATAATATAACTATTAAAAAACCTTAGTACCTCTTTTTAGTTTTATTATTTAATAGAAAGCACTTTAAATAATCTTTTTATTTAACTTTAATAATAAGGAGTTTATATAATAGTATACGTTTAAATTATAAACAATTTAAAAAGTACTAATAACTAACTAAAAAGCTTAAGCTTTTTAAGCTTTTTAAGTTTTTTAAAATATTTAACTTACTTTTAACTTTTTTTACCTTTTTAAGCATTATAAGCTAATTAAGCTATATATGCTTTATATACCTTTTAACTTTTATAGCTAATAAATCTTTTATTTGCTAGTAAGCTAGTTACGCTTTAAAAGTAAGCTGCTTTTATTTTAGCTATTAAGTATAAAAACGTTTTAACTTTATTTTTAAATTTTTAAAAATGTAACTATGTTTTGCCTTATAATTTACTTTTAATATATTTAATAAACAATACTTGTTTTACTTTTTAAAAAATTGCTATATTTGCAAAAATATAGCAAAAAACCTAAAATTATATAAGCAAGCCTTATAACCTATTATATAATAAAGCACAAGTTTTTATTAATATATGCGGCTAAATTAAAGTAATAAAAAACTAATACTAAGCTATATTTTTAATAATTTTAAATAACTATGCTAAGCAATATTTTATTTAGTAAATTAAACCTAACAAAACGTAAAAGAAAATATACCCTAAGTTAAATTTACACTTTAACAACACTATAAATTAGTTTTAATACTTTATTAATTAAACTATAATTATATATTAAGACATTTATAAACAAGACCTAAACAAAACTTTTTTAAAAGCTTTTAACTTTATAATTAATAAAAGTTACTTAGTAATAAACGTAGTATATATATATAAAAGTATATTTAAGTTTAACATAGCCTTTATTTACTAAAAGCTAACGTTTAAAAGTCTATTTTTTAACCTTTAAGCATATTTATAAGTAGTAAATAATAGTAAAAGCAAGACTATGTTTTATATAAATTATAAATATAATAATAATAGTTATAATAAAAACAATTTAATACTATATTACCTTTGTTTAAAAGTTAAATTAAACCTGTTAAAGCAAAAGTATAAGTATTTTATATATATAAAAATAAATATTTTTTAAGTAATTATTTAATTAAAAAATAATGCAAAGCAAAATGTTAGTTTTTTAGTACTTATAAAACAATTTATAGCTATAAACTAAATATTAAAATATTTTTTTAATATTTAATAAACTTAAAAACTATTTTTAAAACTGTTTTTAATTTAAATATATTAAAATAAAATTAATAAGAAAATAGTAAAAAGATTTACTTAATTTTTAATAAACGCTATATATATATATATTGCGTTATAAGCAAAAATATATAATAATTTAAAGCTAAAATGCTAGCAAATTATTTTATTTTAAAAGATTTATATAAAGTAAAATATTAAAGCAAATTATAAAATATAAGTGCTTTTAACTATTTAATAGTTAAAAAAGCATAATTAAAAGCATAGTTATACTTAAATTTAAAAGTAAATATAATATAAAAACTAAAATAAGTTTATATTAAGTTTAATAGTAGTAGTATAATTAAAAGTATTAATATAATTTAAATATAAAACCTTTTTAAAATAACTATATATTACATTTTAAATATGCTTACTTTTTTTTTATTTTTGCTATAAAATGCTAACTACGTTAGTACTTATTTTAATAATACTAAAAATATTATTATTTAAAGCAATAGTAATATAATACCAATTATTTATAAATAAAAATATTTATTTTTTAATATACACTTTAGCAAAATAATTATATAATTTACTAAAGCTAAGTTATGCTAGCTTTATAAACAATTTAAGCACTTTAAAGCAATAAAACTAAAGTAAATATTAACTATAGTAAGTTATAAAGTTAATTATTTTATTTTTTAAAAAGTTAAAAACTTTGCTATTATTACTAAATATATAACCTAGCGCTAAAATGTTTTAAATTTACTTTAAAAAATAACTATAATCTTAACTATAAAGTTATTATTAACGTAATTTAAATTAATAAAAAATAAGTTTTTTATATTATTAATTTAGCTTTATTATTTTAAGCTATAACTTTTATTTAAATAATAAAAGTATATAAAGCATAAAATATACTTTATAAGTGCTAAATTAATGTTTATTAAAAACTACTTAATTATATAATTTATAACTTTAGTATTAACTTTGCTTTAAAAAAGTTTTAAACTAGTGCTAAAATTATAAAAATTATATATAAAAAAATGCTTATTAAAGCATATTAAGTACTTAGCAAAGTTAAACGCGTATATACCCTTTTATGCTACGCTTTTAATATTATTAAAAAAAAAAGTTAGCTATTAAAATAAAAATAAATTAATTTTATAAATAGTAATAAAAGCTTTTAATAATATAGCAAAACTTAAAAAACTTATATTTATTTTATTAATATTTAGTACTTATTTATAAATTAACTATAATTTGCTACTATTACTTAAACTTATTTAACATATAAAGGCTATTTAAAAAGCTATAAAGGCTATTTAAAATAAAGAAAACTAAAATAAACATATTGCGTGCGCTTAATAATTAAAATAGCTTTAATTTGCTTTTTGTTTTTACTTTTTCTTAATAAAGTAAATTTTTATTTAGTAAAAAAAGCAAAAATAAAATAGTTTTTTTAAAGTTTAAATAATTAAAAACAAAACCGGTATTATTAATATAGTTAACAAACTAATAAAATTTTATTATACTTAAGTAAAACTATATTAATGCGCAAACAAATTTTTAGCAAATATAAACTAAACTAACTATAAAGCAAAAGTAAAACAAAATATACTTTTAGTAAAAGTAAAAAACTTACACCTTTTTACTACTTTACTAATTATTTGCTGCCTTTATAAAAAACTAAAAAGAAAACAAATAGTTATTATATTAAAGTACTTTTTAATAATATAATTTAAGTATATAATAATACTAAAAACGTACTTAAACATAAAAGAAAAAGCAAGTTTTTAATCTTAAAGCTATAAAATAAAAGCATTATTTTTACTTTTAATTTACCTTTTAAAAAGTTTAACAATTTAAAAATTAATAATCTTTTAAATATAAAGGTATTTAAGTTTTTTTATTTTAACTTTAAAACGTACTTAAATATTAAGCTATTTTTGTTTTATATAGTATATAAAATTAAAAGCAAAACTACTTAGCTTTATAAAAAATTGCAACTAGTAGTTTAAAGTTATAATAACTATAAAAGAAAACGGTTTTATATTAAGCTTTTATTATTTAATAAATAAGTTAACAAGTTATATTTATACTTGCTTTGTTTTTAATTTAAAACTATAATGCTTATAATAAACTAAAAAACATTATATAAGCATATATATAATTAAAAATACTTTCCTTTATATTATATATATACGTTTACTTATTAAACTTAAGAAAAGTACTTTAAAAGTACTATTTTTTAATTACTTTGCTTTTTTTATAGTTTAGCTAAATTTAGTTTATACTAGTTTTAAACTTATTATAAATATTACTAAAATCAACTTAAAAGAATAATATTAACTTATAACTTTTACTTATTATTTATAAAAAGCTAACATAACAAATTTAGCATTACTATATTATAAATAAATAATACTTTATTATTTGCTATACTAGCATTTTTAGCTAAAAAAAGCAAACTTATTAAACCTAAATTCAAAGTAAAACTAAAGCAATTTTTTAATAAAAATAAGCAATTAAGTTTAATAATATAAAGCTTAGTTTTTAAAATAAAAAAGTAATCTTTATATAAAAAAGTTAAGCAAAACATTTAGCTAAAATTAACTTTATTTTAATTAATACTTTTTAGTAATATGTTAGCTAAAAAGCATATAGTATATATATTAGCAATATTTATTAACTTAAAGCTATATTTAACTTATTAACAGTTATATAAGTTACTAAACCTATAAAAAAATATTTAAAGCTTAAATAAGCAAATTAACTAGCAAATTAAAAATAAGCACTGCAAATTAACTTATATACTTTTAAATTTAATAAAAGCAAAGCTATTTATTTTTACTAATAGATTATTTGCTAATAATACTAATTTAACCTTTTAAATTAGTTTTATTATTATTTTTGCTATTAAATTAATTTTAAACTATAAGCAAAATAAATATAAAATTACTAGCAATATTATTTACTAAAACTTAAGTAAATATAAGTTTATTACTTAATTTGTTTTTGCTAATAAATTATATAATATATTTAATAAAGTTAATAGTACTATTGCTTTATATACTATTTTATACTTAATTTTTAAAGTACCTAAATTACTTTTAATTCTTTTAGTACTTTATACTAATTTTAACTCGTTTTATTAATATTTTATAAACCTTAAAAGTACGCGTAAAAAACGCTTTATAATTAACATAATATTGCTATAAAAATTTTATAAAAAAAGAAATTATAAAAGTACGTTAAATTAATAAAAAAATAACCTCATAAATTTGTTTATAAAAAAAACTTTTAACTAAGCACTTAAGTTTTTTATTATAATAAATTAAATAAAAATAAAAATTAAAGTAATAGTAAATCGCTTATAAGTTAAAAATAAAAGCATAAAAAAATAAGAATGTAGTTAAAAGAAAAATAGCAAGTATTAGAATTCTTTTTAATACTTTTTATCTTATTAACTACATTAAAGCTATTAAAACATAAATATTTAGTTTTTTACGTATTAGTTTTAAATTGCGTTAAACTTATTTTATTAAAAAAGTATATATATAGTATATATATATAGTATATAACTAGTATATAAAGAGTACGCGTCCTTTATATATTAAATACGTAGTAAGTCTGTGTTTTTTTTATATTGCTAATAAGTTTAAATTATACTACAAAATCTTATAGCTATATAAACTTGCTAAAGGAAGTTTTTTTAACTTTTTTTTCCTTTAATAAAATTAAGTTAATATAGTACTATTAATAGTAACGTGTTATAATTACATTTATTTTAGCTAGACTAACATATATGCTAATATAATTATTTTATTTATTATTTTACTTAATATAAATTTTTTAAATTTTTTTTATATTAGTTTAATAGCTAGCTTATATTTACTAGGTATTTAGCTAGCTTTTAAGTATTGTATATTACTAGCTAGCTTTTTTATTTTACTAAGTATTTTTATTTACCTTAATTGTTTTATATTAAATAATATTTTTTATTGCTTATTTTCTTTACTTATTTCTTCACTTAAATAGCGCTATTTTATTTACATTTTTTAGCTAGTTTATTTATAGCTTAAGTAATAATATAAAACATATATTATAAACTTAACAATAAATTTTAAATAATTTAATTTAATATGTTTAAGTTTTTATTTTTTTAAAAAGCTTTAATTTAAATATATATAAAAGCTAGCTTTCTTTTATATTTAAACTTAAAATATACTATTAATAGCTTTATTATATTATTTACTTAACACTTTTTTAATATATAATATTTATTATAATACTTTTATATTAATTTTATTATTTACTTTTAATACTTATAAACTATATAATATATAGCTTTTATTTAGAGAATTGTTACAGGGGCACCTATCTAGCGTACTTTTTGCAGGCACCTACCCCACTCCTAGACGCAACAGTTAGCAGACTTACCTCTTTATTAAGTAGTCTTTACAATCGCCGCCGGCACTGCTGCAACAAAGCTATCGCAAACCTCGCTGCTTGCTTAGTTATAAAGCCGTTGCTATAAGCAACTAACTTAGCTGCAATATTTGCTTTTTAATATAGTGTGCAGCCTTACTAGTATTAGAGAGCATTAAAGAAAGAGGTTCTATGCACTTTGCTAGTAAATCCTATAGAGCGACCATATAACCTACCTCCTGTCTGCCACCTGTTGCGTCCGGGAGTAGGGTAGGTGCCTGCAAAAAGTATGCTAGATAGGTGCCCTCTTAACAACTCTCTTTATTTATTATAGCTTTTTCTTTACTTTTTAAATATTAAATTAAAGCTGCTTTAATATATACTTAATACTTTTTAAATAGTACTTATATAACGTTTTAAATAGTAAATAGTTTATAATAATATATTAGGTATTATTATATATAAATTTAACTTTTATTATTATTTTAACTTAGCTATTTAGCTTATTAATATAAAACGTATAAAAATACTTTTTTAAAGTTTAGTATACTTATTTTATTTAACTATTAATTTTAAAATATAATATTATAAATAGTTATTAATATATATATTATACTTTATAAAACTTTTTTTAAAATTTGCTTATAATAAGTTTATTTTTATTACTTATAATTTTTTTAAAAAACTTATTAATAATTTACTTTATAATATATAATTATTATAAGTTTAGTAGTATTAAACATTTTTATATAAAAATAAATAATATAATATTTATAAACTAGTTTATAATAACTAAAATTATATTATAAATATTATTCTTTACTTTTATATATAAAAGTAGTTTTGTTTTAAAATTTAAGCTAAATTTTTTAAAAAGCTTTTTTAATAAAAGTAATAACTAAAGCTTTTTATAAAGCTTATACTTTAATTTATAAGCGCTTTTATATTATATATAGCTAGTAATATATTTTTAAACATTTTACTTTAAACCTTTTTAATAAAACTTATACTATAATACCTTAGCTATTTTTTTTAATATGTTTAGCTTTAAAGTTATTATAATACTAGTATATTAGTTATTTTATTAAAGCGTTTTTAAAGTAAAATTACTAGCCATTTTTAAAGTATAAACTATTTTTATTATTAATATAATACTTTTTATATATTTTAGGTTTATAGTATATAATTTTTGCTAGCTTAATAAAAATAAAGTTTTTAACTTATAGTTTTTAAATTATTTTATAAAAGTATATTAAATCTAGTAATTAAAAGGCTATTTTACTTTTAGCTAATCTTTTAAGGTTAATATATAAAATATATTAATTATATATAATAGCTTTAGCTTTTTTAAAAAAAGTAGTTTTTAGACTTTTTATAACACCTTTTATTAAATAAGTTATTATTATTATTTATATAATATATAATATATAATATATAATATATAATATATAATATATAAATTAAATATATATATTAATATTTTTTATTTTTTATTTATAAAAGTTCTTTATAATTATATATTAAACGTTTAATAATTTATAAGTTTATAAATTTATATTTTATATTTTTATTATTAAATAAGCTAATAAGTATAAGTTTAATAAAGCTTTTTAAGCTACTTTAATAGTATAAGCTAGTACTTTTTCTTTTAAATAAAACTTTTGCTAATAATTACTATATCTTTTATAGTAGCTTACTAACTAATTAAAGCTTTTTTAAATATTAATATTTTATTTTTATATTTAATTACCTTTTGCTATATAATTTTGCTTTTTTAATAGTTTATTTACTAAGTTTAATATACTTAATTAGTATTTTATATTAAAATTAAATTATATTAGCTTATATAATTAGTAAATAAGCTTTTTTAAAAAGTTTTATACTAGTAAGTTAACTATAATTTTTAAACCTATATAATTTATTTATATTATAAAAGCTTTATTTATTTTTTAAAAAGTATTACTATTAGTACTTATAGCTTTTTATAATTATTAAAAGCCTTTGCTAGCTTATTATCTATTTATTTTTATATTTATAAGCTTTTATAATTAATAAGTAACTAGTTTTAATATCCTTTTATAAAGCTATAATAATGCTTTTAATATTATCTTTATTGATATATTTATTTGTACTTTTATATTTAAACAGCTATTTTAGTAGTAAAAAGTAATTATTAATATAACAGCTTTTTATATTTTTAAACGCTTAATTTACTTTTAACGTTTACTTAAAATATAGCTTAATAAAGTATAACTTTTTTAAATAGCTATAATTAACTTAATAATATTTATATATTTAGGTATAAACTTTTTATAAAAGTTTGCAAGCTTTAAAAATACTTATATATTATATATTAAAATTAATAGCTTTTACTTTTAAATAGTAGCAACTTTTAAAAAATCTATTTTTATTTTTTTACACATAATAATAAACTTTGAACATTTTATTTTAGTTTTAAAAAACTTATACTTTAATAGCTTTATAAATAGTTAATATTTTATTAATTGCTTATAAATTAATTAAAAGTACTTTTTTAATTTTCTTTTAATTTCTTTTTTAAAAAACTATAATTTTATTTAATTAAACCATATAAATATAATTTATTAGATTACCTAGCGCTTTATATATACAAGCTTAAAAAGTTGAAAAAGTATTAGTTAGTTTAAAACGTATAACTATATATTTAAAATACTTTTATTTTCTTTAAAAATTGGTTATTTACTTATTACTATAATTAATTTAAATATAATAATAAGCATTTTAAAAGTTTAGCTTTAAATAGACTTTTACTAATTTTAGTTTATTTATTACTTTTAATATAAAAAAATAAAAAAATATTTATTTTTTATAATTACTTTATTTAAAGCTTTATAATTACTTTTAAATACCATAAATAGCTTTTTAAAAAGCTTTTTTAAAGTATCTTTTAAGCACTTATTCTTAGGCTTTTATAAGGAAAAAAATAAACTAAATAATATTTATACTTTTTTATTATTTTTTATTATTAATAAGATATATATTAATAGCTTAAAATATATATGCTAAAATACTTTAAAATGTTTAGGTAAATTAATTTTATCTTTAGTGCTAAGCTTATTATCAATGTTTAAAAATAAAAACTTTTTTAAAAACTAATATTTATACTTATTAAGTTACTAATATATATTTTTTAACTATTAACTATATTTTTAGCAATCTTTTTAATATTTAGTTTTTAGTATTTATTATAAAACTATTAAGTAAAACTATATTTAATAATATACTTAATTATTTTATTTTTAATTATAATATTAAAAGCTTTAATACTTTTTACGTTTTATATATTATATAAAATATTTGCTTAAATTTCTTTTTAATTTCTTATTTATTAACTATTTAAAAACTAACTATATAAGCTACTTAGCACTTTATTAGCTTTTTATTTAGTTTTATTAATAAAAGTAATAAAATATTTGCTATTTATAAATATTTGTTTTAAAACTTTTATATATAATATTAACTTAAGCTTATATATTTATATTTATAATAGCTTTTTTTTAACTTTTACTTATTGCTTAAAAAATTATAGTTATTGCTTAAAAAAGCTTTATAGTACTAAACGCTTTATTGAACTTTATTAAAATAAATTAAATATATTCCTTTATTTTAGCTTAACTTTTATTGTTTTATTTTTAAACTTTAACTAACCTATTTAAATATTTTATACTTTATTTATAAGCTCTTTTAATAGTTTTTATTTCACTTTATTTTACTTGCAAATTAATATTAACTATTTATTTTCTAAGCAACACTTAACTATATAGCTTTTTTTATTATAATAATAATACTTTATAAACCTATTGCTAATATATATTAATTTATTTTAGTTTTAATTTATTTATTATTTAAATAAGTTATTACGTTTTTTTATAAAGTATTTAAGTGCCTTTAAATTATTTACTAATTTTGTTACTTTAATAAACATTAAGCATATTTTTACTTTTATAATAATTTTTACTTTTTATTAGTATAGTACTAAATACTTTATTATTTTTTAGCTTTATAATATATTATTATTATTATATTAAATAATATATACTAATTTACTAAAACCTTTTTAGTTTTTCTAAAGCTTATATTAATAATTAAAAGCTAGTTAGCTATTATCTTTTAATAATATAGCGCTTTTAAGCCTTTATACTAATATTTGCTAGTAAATCTTCTTTTATAAGTTTTTATTCTTTTATTAGTAAAGCTTATATAATTGCTTTTAAAAGGTTTGCTTAAATAGTTTTAACTTAACATTTCTTTATTAAATTAACGTTTAAAAGCTTTTAAAAGTAGCTTTTTAACTTTTTATTATTTAATATATTTTAATAAAAACACTAATTTATTAAAATATTAAACTTAGCTTATATTAAAGCCTATATAATTTATATTAAATGTTTATAGCTAAGCCTTTATTAATTACCTTTTTATAGCTATAATATACCTTTTAAATTTAATAGTAATACTATTTTACTTTAGCTCTATATAATTATATATAAAAACCTTGATATTATTTTTATATTATAAACTCTTTTGCTTAATAACTAGCTAAAGCGAGTATATATTTTAGTTTATTATATTAATAGTTTAATTTACAAAATTATTATTTTAGCTTTTTAAACTTTTTTAAAGGCTATTATAATAAAAACTTTTATTATAAAAGCTTTTATATAATAAGAGTTTAAAGTTAAAAAATATTCTTTTAATTTTTTACCTTTTTTATAAATTATTGCTTAATAGCTAATTAATTACTTTAATAAGTAATAGTTTTTATTTTAAGTTTTTAAGTTGCTAGTAAACGTTTTAATTTTCTTATATTTATTATAGCTTTTTTAAACTATATATAAACTTAATTTAACTATTAGCTAGTCTTTTTAGTTTTTACTGCTTACTTTTAGCTTTAAGTTT
>MU401597.1:33553-102725 GCA_022579005.1 Poronia punctata
TGTATTAAGTTTATTAAGTTTATTAAGTTTATTAAGTTTATTAAGTTTATTAAGTTTATTAAGTTTATTAAGTTTATTAAGTTTATTAAGTTTATTAAGTTTATTATTAGTTATTTGCTTAAAAATTATAAACTATATTTAGTCTTTAATTTAAATCTTTTTATTAAATATTATATTATAATTTAAAAATATAAAAATAAAAAAGTATAAAGGTTTAAGCAATAAAGTAGTTATAAAGTATTATTGCTAGCAATTTTAAAAACTAAATATATTAAATAGCTTTTATTTAATTAATAAAGTAAATAACTAAGCTAGCTAAAAGAATAAATAAAATATGACTAGCTAAACTATAGCTAATAATTAAGGTAAGTTTAGCTTATATATAGTTTGTACACTTATAGCGCAGCTAGTAGGTTTTCTAAATAGGTGCCTTATTATATTAAAATTATTAAAAAGAATAAAAACTTAAGTATATTAAATTAAATTGTTTAAAACTTATTGTTAAGTTTATAATACATTTTTTATATTATTACTTAAATTATAAATAAACTAATAAACAAATTAGTAATTAAATAGCATTACTTAAATTAAAACATAAAGAAAAAAGATAAGCAATAAAAATATTATTTAGTATTAAAATAATTAAAGTAAATAAAAATACTTAGTAAAGTAAAAAAGCTAGCTTATAAAATATAATATTTAAAAGCTAGCTAAGTATTTAATAAATATAAGCTATTTATAAAGATAATATATAAAAGAGTAAAAAAAGTTTATTTTAAGTTAAATAGAAAATAAAGTAGTTATATTAATATATAAATATTAAAGTTATAAAGTATATACTTAGTTAATAAGAAAATAGTAAGATATTGCTAAATACTTAAGTTAAGGTACAATATTATAACAACTAGAATTTATATTTAATAAAACGAAATGTAGCTTAAAATATATTAATTTCCTAATATGAAAAGTATTATTACTAAGTAAAAAAGTTAGCAAGTAAAACCTAGAAAGTTACTAAAAAGTAAATATATACTATACTATTAAAATAACTATAATAAATTATAAATATACTAATATAATAAAAAAGTATAAATAATGCTAAAAGCTAAAATAAAAAAAATATTATAAAAAGCTTTTTTAGTAATTATTATTAATATTTAAAGTAGTATATAAAGCTTTTTTTATAAGTATAGTATAGTATAGTTTACCTTTAACATAGTAATAGTTATAATATGCAAGTTACGCTAATTTAAATATACTTATAAGGTGTTTAAAATAATATTTTTTACTTTAGTGCTAAGTATAAAAATTTTAGAATTTTTAATTAAGTAATTAAAAATTATAAACCTTTACTTAGTATAGTAATATTAAAAGATTAATATAAAAATAAGTTTTTAAACAAATGCTAAAAACATTAACTATTTATATAAAAAAAATTGCTATAAAGTAATAAAAATAAGTAATTTTATAAAAAAGGTAACTTAAATTCTTTTTTTAAAAAACGCTATATATAACTGTTTATAGTTACTTATTTTTTAAAAAGCTAAGTTAACTTTTTAAAAGCAAAAAATATAATATCTAAGTTTAATTATATAAAAGCTATTAAATATTGAATTTATATTATTAGCTTAAGTGCTTTTAAACGCTAAAGCCTTGCCATTTATATGCTAATAATGGTTAACTATATACTAAATAATAATTTAAGCTATACTTTTAAAAGTAATTTAAAAAAATAAAGTTAGAATAAGTAAGCAAATAAAAACAAAGCAGCAAATATATAATATAGCAAGCATAATGGTTTTATTTATAAGCAACATAGTTAACAAAGCTAAAAGCATAAAAATAATAAATTTAAAAATTCTTATATATAATAAAAATATAATTAATATAAAGCGTTTAGCTAAAAATAATAAGTACTATAGCTTAACTAAGCTTTTTATAAAAAGAGTTCAATATTTAATAATTAAAAATTAACTCGCTTAAACCTATAATAAAATAATATAAGCATATAAAAGCAGCATGCAATATTTTAAAAACCAGCATAGTAGCAATTAATTAGTAAAAATAATAATAAAATAAAACCTAGTTATTAAATTTACTACTAGGCCAAAAGATTAAAGTAACTAATGCAATTACTAGTCTAGTTGGTTATTATGCTATTTTTAGCAGATCTAATATACTTTTTTAGGTATTACTACAGTGGGTACCTATTAATTCCGATCAAAAGTTTTTAAAATGTAAAATGTTAAAAAAATAATAAAAAATAAAGGATAAACTGTAACAATTATATACCCTTGCCTATTAAATAAAGATTTTTATTCTTTATTTAATAATATTTTAACTAGGTTGCTACCTATTTTATTTAACTAATTAAAAATATTATAAAGATTCTTTAAAAGTAGTATGTACTTTTAACCTTAATATCTTAGCTAATACTTAACTAAAAAGAAAAATACTACTATATATAAAAATGTCTTATTTTCTTTTAGCCTCTTTTACTTTTTATTATTTTCTAAATGTTAAAAGTAAAGCGTAGTAAGTAGTTAAAGTAAGTAAGTTTTAGTGTAAAACATCGTGTTGCTCGGAATTAATAAGCTCTTACTGTACGTTATATAGAAATGCCTAGCATAATAAAATACTCTTTGCTTTATAGTATTAGATCGCTATAAAACCTTTTTTATACTTGCTTTGTTTTAGCTAGGTATTAGAAACTATAAAGGGAGTTTATGCGCAAAATTAAACCTGTGACCTAGTATACTGTTATAATGCTTACTAGCTTATTAAGCAATAAGACTTTTAATTATTAAAACTAAGCAAATTAGCTAAATTATATATATTAATTAGTTTATATATAAAAAAGAAAGAGTTGTTTTTATTACAAAGTTTTCTTATATTAAATAAGTAAAGAAAGACTTTTTATAAGAAAGCCTTTTTTTTTACAGTAGTTTTTACTATAGCTATATTACTTTTACTATATAAGCATTATATTAATTTTTATTATTTTATAACCTATTAGTTTTAATGTATTAAAACTAAGCAAACTAGCTAAATTATATATATTAATTAATATATATATATATATATAAAGGAAAAACCTTTTTTATTATAAAATCTTCTTATATTAAATAAGTAAAAAGAGACCTTTTATTAAAAACCTTTTTTTATAATAGTTTTTATTATAGCTATCTTACTTTTATTATATAAGCATTATATTAATTTTTATTATTTTATAACTTGTTAGTTTTAATATACCTTTTTAAAATAAGCTAATATATTAGTTTATTTTATAGCTATAAATAACACCTTTATATTATAATATTATAGCTTTTATAATAATAGTTATAAATATTTAAATTGTTTTAATTTCTTTTTTCGTTTTTTTGCACTTTTATAATAATAACCTAGTTAATTTTAGTTTAAATAGCTTTAATGCTAACTAAATTAATTTCCTTTAAAAAGCTTGCTTATTTATTTTATAATAAAGACTTTATAAAACTATTAGCTATTATTAAATTTATTAATATATAAACTACTTAAAGCGTTTTATTAATTATTCTTTAATATAGTTAGTAATTATATATATTAATATATTATAATTTTATTTTAAGTATTATAGTGTTTTTAGTTATTAAATTAATAGTTTGTTAGTTATTATACTAAATAGTAATGTGCTCTTATTTTAAATTAATACTAAGGTCGTTAATAAGTTAGCTAATAAATACAGCTTTTTTTATAGCTTAAGCTAACGTAAAAGGTTTTGCTTTAGTAATAAAAGTAGTAACAATATTTTATTTATTTGTTTTTTATTTAATAAAATTATTAAAAAAAGCATAGTATATACTTATAAGCTTTTTTAGTTAATAGTATTGTTTATAAAAAATAAATTGCTAGCTACTTTAAGCTTATTTTTGATTTTAAACTATAAAGCAAAGCGTTAATTTATTTAAAAATAATTTAAAACTTAGTTAATAGTAGCATAGTAAAGAAGTAAAAAGTTATTATTAAAATATAAAAATTATAAAGTAAGAAAAGTAATATTTAATTTAGTAATAATTATAATATATATAATTAATTTAATTTTATATTAATAATAATAAACTTTTTAATAAGTAGCAGTTATTTTATTTAAAAGTAGCTAAATAAATTTTATAAAGGTTAATAAAATCTTGCTAAAAAAGTTATTTAACTTATATATTCTTTTAATATATATGGTTTAAAATAACTAAATTAAGCTTTATTTGCAGTTTTAAATAGTTTTTATATTTAAAAGCTATTTTAATTTAAAAAATTTAATTAGTTAATACTTATTTTTTAAGCTTTTTATAGCTATCAAGGCTTTAGTTTTATAAGCTTTTTAGTAAAAAAGCATAAAGTTATTAATATATATAATAGTAATATTTTGTTTTTTAATAAAAACGCAAAGTTTATAAGGCACTAAATTAAATTTAAGCTTTAAAAGCATTAATATAAGCTTTTTTTGCTATAGTAGTAGTAATTTTTATAATTTGTAAAAAGCTTTTAAAAGCTATAAAATATGTTTTTTATAGCTATAAAGCATTTATATATAAATTAGTTTTTAAAGCAATATATTAATAAAAGTATTAATTATATTATATTATTTTATTTTAAAGTTAAACTTAGCTATAATAATAGCTAGTGTTTTAAAAAACGTTTTAGCTAAAGTAAAAATATATATATATTTATATTTATTTAAAAGTTATTAATTACTTTAAACTATTATTTATACTTTATATTTTAAGTAAAAGCTTTTCTTATTAAACTTATAAATATATATTCATTTATAGTTTAAAATTTAATAGTTTTTAGCTATATAAATAAAAACCTTTTTAAAAAGCTTATTTAATTATAACTAATTAAATAGTTATTTTTAGCTTTAAAAACCCTTTTTAAAAAAATAACTTTTAAGTTTTTTATATAATTATAAAAATAGTAAAAGCTTGCTTTAATATAATAAAATATCTTTTTTAATTTTATATTTATAAAAAAACTATAGTAGCTAATTTATATAATTTCTTTTTATTTTAAAAGTATTATTAAAGTAATATAGTAAATAACTCAGCGTTTTAGCTTTTATAGCTTTACTTACTTATATATTATATACTAATATAAAAGTATATAAGCGTTTAATATTAAACATAGCCTTTTAATATTTTATTTATTTATTATAATAAGTATAAACCTTTTAGCTTAATTTTAATAGTTTAAGCAGCTTAGTAAAAAAAGCAAAAACTTCTTATTAACGCTTATACTTAAATAAAGCAAATAAAATATATTATTATGCTTATTATTTATAAATGTCTTTGCTTAGCAACCTTAAATAAAGCAAAAAACTTATTATAACGCTTATTAAAATTAATATTTTTAATTGCTATATGCATTATTACGTTAGAAAAAAACTAAAAGAATATAAAAATAATTAGTTTTATTAAGCTTAAAGTCTTTAATATTTTTAATACTATACTTATTAATTGCTTTGCTTTTAGCTTTTAAATATTATAGTATATATTTAAGTTTATTTTTATTTTTATAAAAGTTAATATTTTAGTATTATAATTTAAACTTAAAAATTAAGGTTTTGTTTAAAGAATTTATAAAAGATTTATAGTTAAATATTTAAAGCTTATTTTTTAGCTTATTAAACTTTTTATTAAATATTAACTTTTTATTAAATTTTATATTTTAGGTTTAAATTATTTAATTAATTAAAAAGTTTTAAATTTTATATATATTAGTTAACTTATAGCTAATAAAATAACTTATTTAAGGTTTAAAGCTTAGTTTTAAACAATAATTTTCTTTTGTTTATATTAGCAATAAAAGCATAGGCTTTATATTTATAAGCTTATAAATAGTTTAGTTTAAATTTCTAAATTTTAATATAATTATTTTAATATATAAAATAAATATAAAATTGTTTATATAAGGTTTTTTATAAAATATGTATTTAAGTGTTTAGTTTAATAAATAAACTGCAGCTTTGTTAATTTTAATATAAGGGTTTAAGCAATAAAGTAAGTATAAGGTAATGTTGCTAGCAATTTTAAAAACTAAGTATATTAAATAACTTCTGTTTAGTTAGCTAAGTAGGTAATTAAACTAGCTAAAAGGATTAAAAAAGGTATAACTAGCAAAGCCTTAGCTATTAGTTTGCGTAGCTTTAGCTAGTATATAGTTTATATGCAAATAGCTTAGTAAGTAGGTTTTTTAGCTAAGTGCTTTATTATACTACCTCCTTTTTTAAGTTGCTAGTTTTTAGCAATTTTAATATTTATAAGTATATTTGCTAATTAGACCTACTTTTTATTTTTTTTTAATTAAATTCCTTTATTGCATTTTATAAGCTACTTTTTTGTTAACTTATTAGCTTATATATTATTTTGCACATTTCTTTTAATTTTATAACCTTATTTTTAATATTTGTTTTTTTTAGCATTACTATTTTATTAAGCTTTTTGCTAAGCGTTTGCTACTATGCTACCTTTAAAGCTTTTTTGCTTTAAGTTTATATACTAGCATACTTTTAATACTAAACTAAGCTAGTTATTTTTAAACTATAAAGCTTTTAATTTTAACTATAACCTTTACTACTTTAATAGTAATAAGCTAAAAATTATAATAATATTTAGTAAAAAGCCTTGCTAGCACTACGTTTTTAGCATATATTTAAATCTTTATATTTGCTATTTTTGCTATACTAGCAATATTAACTATAATTTTTATAAAATAAATTACTATAATTATTATATTATACGTTTACTGCTTTCTTAGCTATTAGTTTTATTAAATATTAATTTTTTTAAAATACTTTTTACTTTGCTTAGTATAGCCTAAAATATTATATAGTATACTTTTTGCTTTTATACTAAAACTTTTATAGTTTAATAAATTTATTAAGCTATTATTACTAAAGCTAAAAATAAAAATAAAAGTATTAGTAAAAACGCTGCTTTGCTAAAAAATACTTTTATTGTTATAAGCTAACATATATTTTACTTAGCTAAAGTAAGCTTAGCCTTTTAGCGTATAGTTATATTTAAAAAAACTAGTTATATTAGTAAAAAGAAACTTTTGCTATACTACTATTTACTAAAAACTAGTTTTTATTTATTATTTATTAATTATTATTGTTGCCTTTTTTATAGTTTATATTTTTGCTACTTGCTTGCTAGTATAGTTACTAATGCTTAGCAGTTTTATATTAGTAAAAAAAAGCTTTTACTTAATAACTTTAATAATATTTTATACAAAGGTTAATATATTGTTTTTTAAAATACTAAAATAGCTTTTTAAGCAATTTAAATACTTACTTATGCTAGTTATGCATGCTTATTATAAAAGCTGCTAATAAAAAGCTAAACTATAAAAAAGCTTATAAAAATAAAAGTATTAAAACGTTTTTAAATATTAGCAAAGCTTATTAAAAGATTTTTCTTTATAATATAGTTTTTACTATTACTATTAAGTTTAATTATAATACCTATTAAATTACGTTGCTTATTTTTAACTATAGCTATTTTAATAGTATAATATATGTTTTGCTTTCTTAGCTACTTTTTAGCTTTTACTTGCTAACCTTTTATTTAGTAATAATACTTTTTATATTAATAGTTTAAATGTATTATAGGTTATACTAAGCTTACTAAAGTATAGGCTTTTAGTTTTTTATAATACTATAGCTTAGTTTTAGCTTGCTTAGCAGCAGCTTACCCCCCTTTTATTAACTAAGTATATATTTTATAACTTTAGTACTTATATATTAATATAATTACTTTACTTATTATCTTACTTAATATTAACCCTTTTAACCTTTTATATTAGTTTAGCAAATAGCTTATATTTGCTAAGTACTTAGCTTGCTTTTAAGTATTATTTTTACTAACTGTTTTAAACACGATTTGCAAAGCGCCTGATTTGCAACAGTCTTTTGTTTTAAACCATGTATTTAACCTTACCTATAAACCTAAATAGAAATTATAAAAATATAAAACTAGTATATTTATAAGATATAAATAATAAAATATACTATATTAAAAGCCTAAATTTTTTAAAGTAGTGTATAGGTATATTGCAAGGATTAAACCTTTATATTTTAAAACTATCTTTTATTTACCTTTTTAAACATAACTAAATAAATAAAAATCAAAAAGATGAAAGCTAACTTATTTTAGTTTTATTATACAAATTTAAATATCTTTATATTAGTTTTATGTTGTAATAAGCATTAATAGACTACTACTATTTAAGTAAATATAGCTTAATACTTAATAAAAGTTTAACCTTAAAAAATAAGCTTATAAAAAGGATATTCTTTACCAGGCCTTTAATATAGCATTTTAAACTACTTAAAAAATAGAATAAAAAAGAATTAAAATTTTTCCAACTTTTATTTTTTAATAACCTTTAATTATAGAAAGTAACAAATAGTTAAAATACTTAACAACTTTATAATTATTAAGCTAAATTAAATAATTTTTATATTTTATTAAATAGAAAACTTTCTATTTCGCTATAGGAAAGTTTTATAGCATCTAGTTTAATTTTTATTTATATATTTAACTTTATTTCTTTAATTTATTTTCTTTTAAATTAGCTATATATAAAAGCTTTTCAATCTTGTTAAAATTATCCTACGCTTATAGAAGTTTAAATAAGGGTTTTTAGGCCTTTAATAAACTTTATAAGCTTTTTAAAACTTTTAAAATTGGTTTATTACTTGTGCTATACCGTTTTAAACATAAAGAGTAGTAGTTTTTAAAGTTTAAAAGCTTATAAAAACGCTATTTTAAAAGGCAGCACTTTAAGAGTTTAATATAAGGTTTTCAGATTATTATATAACCTATATTCTAAAAACTAGAGTATATAAGCAATTCGTTTAAAAATATAGTAGTTTAAACTACTTAGGAAGATCTTTAAAATTTAAACTTTATTATATAGCTAATGTATAAGAAAACCTATTTTTTAATTCTTTTTATATTTCCATATAGAGTTTAAAATTTTGTTTAATATATAGGCTTTTTATTTTAGGCTAATATTTAAACGAGTATTTAGTATTTTACTTAGTTTTTATGTTTTAAAGTTTAAACGCTAAAAAAAGAAACAAAATTAGAAAAATCCCAATTCCTGTTTATTTTGTTTTTTATATATCTTAATATGCTATATTAAAGGCCCGGTATAAAACACCCTTTTTATAAGGTTATTTTATAAGGTTGAACTTTTAATAAATACCTACCTATGTTTACCTTTTTAGTACTAGCTTATAAAAGCTTTTTATAAAACTAAATAACCGGAAACATTTTAAAACTTATATAATAAACCTAAAACATGTTAGCTTTTACTTTTTCAATTTTGATTTATTTAGTTATATTTAAAAAGGTTAATAATAAATACTTTTAAAATAAAAATTCTTAATCCTTGCAATATACCTATAAACTACTTTAAAAACCTTAGGCTTTTAATATAATATGTTTTATTATTTACATTTTATATATATACTTAGCTTATATTTTTACAATTTTTATTTAGCTTTCTAGGTAAGGTTAAAAACAATGTTTAAAACAAAAGACTGTTGCAAATCAGGCGCGTTATAAATCGTGTTTAAAACGGTTAGCTAGCTTTTTTATTTTACTAAATATTTTTAAAAGCTAGCTATATAGGCTGCTTAGCACCTTATTAGCTTTTTATTTAGTTTTATTAATAAAAGTAATAAAATACTTGCTTTTTATAAGTGCTTTCTTTTAAAGTTTTTATATATAATCTTAAATTAAGCTTTTATATTTATATTTATAATAATTTTTTTTTAGCTTTTACTTACTGCTTAAAAAAACTATAGCTATTGCTTAAAACAGCTTTATAGTGCTAAACGCTTTATAAAACTTTATTAAAGTAAATTAAATATATTATTTTACTTTAGCTTAGCTTTTTATTTTTTATTTTTAAAGTTTAACTAAGGTGCTTAAATGTTTTATACTTTACTTTTAAGCTATTTAAGTAGTTTTTGCTTAACTTTACTTAACTATTAATTTAATACTAACTACTTATTTTTTAACTAATACTTAGCTATATAGCTTTTTTACTATAATAGTAGCACTTTATAAAGCTATTACTAATATGTGCTAATTTGCTTTAGTTTTAATTAATTTATTATTTTAATAAGTTATTAGTTTTTTTTTTAAACTGCTTAAGCGCTTTTAAATTATTTACTAACTTTTTTTGCTTTAGCAAGCGTTTAATATATTTTTACTTTTATAGCAGTTTATACTTTTTATTAGCATAGTACTAAGTACTTTATTACTTTTTTAGCTTTTTAATATATTATTATTATATCTTTAAGTAATATAGGCTGCTTTATTAAAACCTTTTTTAAAAGCTTTTAAAGTTTATATTAATAATTAAAAGCTAATTAGCTATTGTTTTTTAATAATATAGCGCTTTAAGCTTTTATAATAGCACTTACTAATAAAATAAAATCTTTTAAGTTTTTATTTTTTTACTATTTTGTTTTATATTGCTATTTTTAAAAAGTTTGCTTAAATAGCTTTAAGTTAACGCTTTTTTATTTAATAAACTGTTAAAAGTTTATAAATATACCTTTTTTTAATTATTACAGTTTAGCATATTTTAATAAGCATGCTAATTTATTTAAATTTTAAACTTAGCTTATATTAAAGCTTAAGTAATTTATATTAAGTCTTTATAACTAAGCTTTTATATTATTTTTATACTAAGTGTTTTTTTGCTTAGTAAGTAGCTAAAGTAACTATATATTTTAGTTTACTATATTAATAATTTAATTTAAAAAGTTGTTTTTTAGCCTCTTAAGCTTTTATAAAAACTATTGTAATAAAAGCTTTTATTAAATAAGCTGCTATATAATATTAGCTTAAAGTAAAAAATAGCTTTTACTTTTTTAACCTTTTTAAAAATTGCTAGCTATTAGCTAATTATTTATTTTAGTAAGTAGTATATTTTATTTTAAGTTTTTTAGTTTGCTAAAAAGCTCTTTCTCCTTTTTATAGCCCTTTTTTAACCTTTTATAAATTTAGTTTAGCTATTAGCTAGCTCTTTTAGTTTTTTTTACTTATTTTTAGTATTAAGTTTATTAAGCTTGTTTATATTATCGCCGGTTATTTTCTTAATAGTTATAAACTATGCTTAGTTTTTAGTTTAAATCCCTTTGCTAAACAATGCGTTATAATTTAAAAATATAAAAACAAAAAAGTATAAAAGTTTAAGCAATAAAGGAGTTATAAAGTTATGTTGCTAGCAATTTTAAAAACTAAGTATATTAAATAACTTTTATTTAGTTAGCTAAGTAAGTAACTAAACTAGCTAAAAAAAATAAAAAAAGTGTAACTAGTAAAGCTTTAGCTATTAACTAGCATAGCTTTAGCTAGTATATAATTTATATGCATATAGCTTAGCAGGTAGGTTCCCTGGCTAGGTGCCCTATTATATTTAACTTATAAGCTTTTTAAAAGCTTTATGCTAGTTTTTATATACTTAGCACAGTTTTTAATTATTTAGGTAAATTATTTGCTAGCATTATTTCAAGCTTAAATATTAAATTTTAAAGTCTTTAATATAATAAATACTTTATTAACTAAGTAGTTTTTAACTATTTATAACTATAAAAGTTGCTTATTTCATTTAATAATAATAACTTATTTTTTATAAACTATTTATACTTTCTTTATATAGTACTTAAATAAAGTTTTTAATATTTATATATTAAAGCTTTATAAATAATAATTAAATATATACTTAAAATATTATTTAGTTATAAAAAGTATTAATACTTTATTAGTAAAACCTTTTTTATAAAAGTGCTAATTTATAGCAATGTATTTAAATAAATAATTTAATTAGTTTTTAAAAGCTTTATTAAGTTAGTGTTTAAGCTTTTTATATATATAACTAAAATAATTTATTAATTTAATACTTTAGTTTAGAAATCTTTTAATTTTTACTTTTTTTGCTTAGCTAATTAATTGCTATAGTATATTAAGACCTAGGTAGCTAAGCTAAAAATGCTATTTAAAAATAGTTGCGTTAAAAGTAGGCTGTTTAGTATATCTTTTTATATATATTTTTAAGTATAAAAAAAGCTTTATTTATATTTAATAGTAAATATTTTAAAATATATTAGCTATATTCATTTTATACTTAATATAATATTAAGATATTAAGTCTTTTAAAATAGCTTTTTAGTAGCTTTATATTTTATTAAAAAAGGTTTTAAATAAAAGTATAAAAAACAACATTTATTATTAAAGTTTTATAGTGTGCTATATTTTCAAGCTTTAGTATAAGTAGCCCTTTAGTTTTTTAAACTTTTATCTTTACTTTTTTATAAGCTTATATAAATATAATAAAATTTCTAGCTTAAAATAAGATTTTTTAAAAAAGTACTTTTAATAATAACAAAGCGCTTAATTTTTTAAAAAATATATAATATAAACTTTAAATTAAGTATTATTAAGTTTTAAATAAATATAGTCTTTATATAAGCTTTTTTAATATTTTAAAACTTATATATAAGAAAACTTATTTTAGTTATGCCTTCTTTTATAGGCTATTAGTTAATTTTGCTTTTTTTAATTATCCTTTATTTTTTAATAGCTTTAATTCTTTTTAAGGTCTAGATTTTATTTAAATTTTAAACTTAATAAGATTTTTATACTTTAAGCTTTTAGTAAAGCTTTTTTTAAAGCTTTAAAAATATATACTAATATTTAAAAAGGTTATAATAGCTTTTATATACCAAGTATTCTTTTTTTAAGTTATAAGTGCTTTTTTTAGTTTATTTTAGTAATTTAGTAGTTTTTTAGCAAGTAGCCGTTTTGCTTTAGCTAAAAATTATAAAATAAAAAAATTGTTTTTAGTTTTTGCTTATAAAAAAAGTTCTTATTAATAATAATAAAATATTTTTACTTTTTAACTTTTAAGTTTATATTGTTATTTCTTTTTTATTAAATATTATATAAAATCCTTTTTTTTTTCTTTTTTTTTTAGGGTTTTAGTTAGTTGCTGCTTATACTTAAAGGTTAGTAGCTAATTTTAAGTAATAAAGCTTTTTTATATATATTTGCTTTTTCTATATAAATTTAAAAAAGTTATACTAATATTTATATTTATTATTAAAGGCTTTAAAAAGTTGTTAAAAAATATATAATAAGCAATATATTAAGTTTATATTATTTAAGTTATAAAATATAATATTTCTGCTTAGTAAAAAATCCTTTAAACTTTTTAGTTAGGTTTTTTATGCTTTTTTTAATAAAGTTAAAAAAGTTTGCTTAAGCAATAGCTAGCAACATTTTAGTTATAAGTTTACTAACTTTTTAAAGGTTATTATACTATATATTTACTTTTTTGTTATATTTTATATAAAAGGCTTTATAGTTTTTAAATATAGTATTACTTATTTAAGTTTTTAGCTTTGCTACTTTTTTATTAAGTTTGTTTTAAGCCTTAACGCTTTATTTATATTTATGTTTTTAAAAAATATATATATTTATTTAAACCTTTTAGTAAAGTTAAAAAAGTCCTTTAAAAGATTTTTAATATTAATTTATTTATTTTTATTTAATGTAAAGGTATTTCTAGCTATATTAGATCTAGATCTAGGTTTTTTAGTAGCAAGAGTTATAAGCTTTTTATTAAGTTTAATAATATTAACAAGTATAGGTTATTTAGGCTATAGCTTTTTATTTTCTAGGTTAATATATTGCTATAGCTATAAAGCCAAGGCTTTTATTTTAAATTTTTTATTTTAGTAATAGAAATCCTCTAAGGAAGATAGTTTAACCTTATTAGCTAGTACTATAATTGCTAAGTTGCTATGTTTGTTATACTTTAATAGTAATAATAAGCGTAATAAGACTTTTAATTGTTAAATTTACCACTAGGCTAAAAGATTAAAGCGACTAATGCAATTATTAGTCTAGTCGCTTATTATGCTACTTTTAGCAAGTCTAACACTAATTAACTAAAATTTAAAATATAAGGTTTAAAATAAAAAAATAAGGAAAGCTAGTTATAATAAAGTAGTTAATAAAAAGTTACCTTTTTAAATATAATAAACAAATTTAATTAAAGAAATTAAAAGTAAGCTTATTTAATAAAATATACTTATAAATATTAAAGTTGCTAAAAACTAGTAAGTTAAAAAAGCAATATAATAAAGTACCTAGCTAAAAAGCTTACTTTTTAAGCTATTTATATATAAATTATAAGTTAGCTAAATTTATACGAATTAATAGCTAAAGCTTTACTAATTATATTTTTTTAATCTTTTTAGCTAGTTTAATTGTTTATTTAAATAATTAAATAAAAGTTATTTAATATATTTAGTTTTAAAAATTGCTAGCAACATTACTTTATAACTAACCTATTGCTTAAACTTTTATACTTAAAAACTTATTAAATTTAAATGTTATATACTACTAAATCCTAGCTACTCTTTTTAATTACTATAAATTTCTATATATTTAAATTTAAAAATTTAACTATACTTTTATTATTATAAAAAATAGCTTTTATATTTAATCTTTTTTAAAAAAATATATACTGTTTTTAATAAATTATAATAATAGTGAAATACTTTATTTAACCTATATATATTTTAATTAAATTACTTAGTATTTATATAGTTATTATATAGCTAGCCTTTAAATATTTTCTTTTATTTAAAACTTATATTAATAGCTTTTTAATATAAAATACAAAATACTTTATAATAATATAATCTTTTTTATTTATAAATTAATGCTTTATAACTTATTTAATAATATACTTATTATAAAATAAGCTTTAATAAAATTGAAAAATGATTATAGTACTTATTTAAAAGTTTTAAAGTAAAAGTAAATAAAGCCTTAAATATTAAAATATTAATAAAAAATAATAGGTTAAGCAAAATAACTATATACTATATATTATTCTATAAAGATTAAAATGCTGTATTTAATAATATTATCCTTGTTTTTAATCTATTTCATTTGTTTAGATAATTTAAAAACAAGTTTTTAAGCAAAGTAACAAGTACTTTAAACCCTTGCATCTTGCTTAAAAAAGAAGGTAAATAATATACACTACTATATTTCAAAAATATTTATTAAGCTTAACCAAATAACCATTTTTGATATTTGTCATATATTATAGGTAAAGTGTTATAGGCGGTTAAACTAATAGAGTTTTGGTATAAAACCAGCAAAACTTGGAACCTTCACCTCCTACTGTACAAAGCCGGGCTTTACTGTTCTACATCCACTGTCTCTTTATACTTGCTTAGGGTTTAAAACCGGGGAAGTTCATACTTCTAAACATGTTGTATTGGCTCTTCCTGTTAGACTTGGTTAGTCCCCTACCATCAAATTACAACGACTCTTCTGTGTAGTTCGGTGTATAGGTACCCACGTACCAAGCCCTTCTACGTGTAGTAATATACTGAAACTTGTGTTCCTTGAAGTGGACAACAACTTGTAACATACGGCCGCAGACGCGGACGGGAATTTGCACCGCACACACTTGAACACCTAGGTTAGGCGCGTTTGGATTCCAAACGTCGAGTCTGATCTACGTTCCTGCCCAAGCTAAACACAGGGGGTTTAGCATCCTTTTTGCATTCGTGTTTACCAGCATTTCTTTTACAGGTGTACTATCGGGGTCATGTTCTGGTAGCAAGAAGAGCTGTCTACCATTCCAATCACCGTCTGCTATCAACTGCATCTAGTCAACCTCCCTCGGTCGCACATGACGACGACGGTGGTGCCGACAATCAATAAAGTGGTAGTAGAGTAGTAGCACTAGCAATATGGCGAACCCCGTGGGCGAGGACAGCTGGCTAGCTTACATTGACGAGCAGCGCCGCCACGCTACTGACCTCGAAGGCCGAGTTAAGGTCGTGGAGCTTTTTAAGGCCGCGCTCGGCGACGAACCGGCAAGTTTGCGCCTATGGCTTGCTTACTGCGAATACTTCTGGTCCCTCTTTACCGACTGCCAGTCCCCTGCCGCCGCCTCCTGGTGCGAAGACGATAAGTTGCTCGGTCGCGAACTCTTCTCCTTCGACGCTGCTCTGAGCCTATGGAGCGACGGCTACAATGCCACCAAGTACCGCATATCTGATAGCCATCTCTTCTGGGACCGCTGGATTGCTATCGAGCTCGAGCAGCTTGCGCGCACCCGCACCCCGAGCGGCGTCAAGCGCATATCCCACCTATTTCGTGACCGCCTGCAAGTGCCTCATTCCACTTGGGACCAGACGTCACAGATGTTCTCCGAATTTCTGACCACCTACAACAACGCCGCATACGAGAAGGAGTTCCAGGACGTCACCCGTACCGCCCACGACGCCAAGGCCGCCTACGAATTTCGCGAACCTCAGGAGCTCGAGCTCACCCGCGCGCAGCGCGCCGGCGATCGCGAGGCGGAGAAAAACAAAATGCGCCAGTACCTCGACTGGGAGATGGCCCAGACATCCCACTCGTCCTCTACCGCTACCGCAAACCCGCTCGCGATTCAACTCGGCTTAGGGCTTTACGCTCGTGCCCTGACTGGCGTCTTTGCCTTTGACGACAACGTGTGGAATAACTGTGCTGTCTACATTTCCGGCCTCCATCGCCAGGCGAAGACCCAGCCATCGCCTTACACGCAGCCCCTCCCCAATCTGCTTGAATTCTTCCAACGCGCCACGAAACATTGCCCTTGGTCCGGGCCACTTTGGTCGAGGTATATACTGACCGCCGAAGACGCAGGCTGGTCCTTCCACAACATCGAATCGATCAAGCATGCCGCCACGAATACCAAGGCCCTAGATAAAGACGGCATGGCTGGCGTTCTTGACATGTATACGGCCTGGTGTGGCTTCCTTAAACGGACAGCCATGGATCCCAACGCGTCTGAGGACGCTGCTGATGTTGCCGAGGTTGGGCTGCTGGCGGCATTGGAAGACGTCGAGCTCTGGGGCAAGCGTCTGTACAAGGACGCATATAAAGGCGACCCAAATTTTCGCCTGGAGCGCATACTTATCCAGTTCCTTACCGAAGTCAAAGGTGATTCCGACAGCGCAAGAGGTCATTGGGACCGCTTGTCATGCCAACCGCTGCTCGCCAATAGTTATGATTTCTGGCTGAATTACTATCTCTGGGAGATGGTTGTGTACGCATCGAAGCCTAAGACGCCCAGTCCCGCACCGCCTACACCCTCGACAGGTGCTAAACCGATCCGGGCGCCCAGCCTAGCTACAGATGTGCTACAGCGGGCTCTTGGACAGAGGAATCTAGACTGGCCCGAACGTGTCATGGAAGTGTATCTCCAACACTGTAACGATTATGAGCAGCCAGACACGCTGCACTACGCCCTCGACACTGTCCACAAAACACGCCGCCTAGTGGCTAAACGCCGCGAGCGTGAGAATGCTGCTGCGGCCGCAGCATATGTCGTCCAAACTGAGCAGGCTGCAAACCATGTCGCCGTGGGTTCGGCGGAAGATGTACCGACACCAGGCTCGTCGGCTAGCGCTAAGCGGAAACGAGACGCGATGTCCGAGTCCGCGGGAGAGGCCGCGAGTAAAAAGCTAAAAAGCGCCGAGCCCGTTACGGTTCAAGGCGACTTACAAGGGACGAAACCTAAACGGGATCGCGAAAACACCTCAGTCATGGTATCCAACCTACCCCCGGACGTCACGCAGACAGCCATTCGGCGATATTTCAAGGACTATGGCCATATCAATCATATTGTTGCCCAGAAAGAAGCCCATGGCATGTCTGCCGCAGCCTTGATCGAGTTCCGGTCGTCATATGATGCGGACTCCGCTCTCTTACGAGACCAAAAGTACTTTAATCAGTCACAAATAAGCGTCCAGCCTGGTACGCGGCTGACCTTGTTTGTTTCCAACTTTCCCCCCACTGCAGATGAAGCGTACATCCGCCGTCTCTTTGCTCACTGCGGGGAAATATTCCATGTGAGGTGGCCGTCGCTCAAGTACAATACGCATCGTCGTTTCTGCTATGTCTCGTTCCGCACTCCAGAGGCCGCACACAAAGCAACATTGATGGACGGCGAGATGGTCGAGGGCAAGTTCAAGCTCCAATCCAAGTTCTCTGATCCTTCGCATAAAAAGACCCGCGAAGGCGCTGTGGCTGAGGGACGGGAGCTGCGAGTCAAGGGTTTGAATCCAGCTACGCAAGACATGGAGCTTCGCAGTATCTTCAGTAGATACGGCAAGGTGGTGGACGTACGGCAGCTGAGGAACCTAAGTGGTCAGCACCTCGGGATCGCTTTCGTCAGCTTTGAGAACAAGGAGCAAGCCGCAAGTGCTCTAGAGCTGGACAAGACCAACTTCAAGTCGCATATACTGGAAATTGAGTTATGTAGAGATACGAATTATAAGCCCTCGGCTACCAGTAAGGGGGAACGTGCCTCCGCTTCCGCTTCCGCACCCGCCACCCCTTCCCCGGCCCCGGAGAGAGACGGGGACGTGTCAATGGGAGACGGACCACGTGATTCCCCGACAGCGATGCAGGGACGGTCGCCGGCCGAAATACGAGATCGGACCTTGGCCCTCATGAACATCCCAGACACGGTTAACGATAGTCGTATACGTGCCTTGGTGGAGAAACACGGCTCTATTGTCAAGCTCGTCTTGAAACCCGACCACGGCGGGGCAATTGTCGAGTTCACTGATGCGTCGATGGTTGGTCGGGCTGCTTTGGCCCTTGAAGGATTTGAGATAGCCCCACACCACAAATTACGGACTGGCACTGTCAATGATCTATTCAAAGGTAAGGCCAAATCTGCGGCGGCAGATGGTTCGAAGACGCCTAAGAATTGGATTCCGCCGCCGCCCACCGTCAGGAGGCCTGTACTGGGTCGTGGCGGAAGACGGGGAGGTCTAGGGTTTCTGCCAGTGGCGAAGAAGACCAAAGGCGAATAGGGACGGACGAGAAAATATACCCCAACTTGACTGTAGCAAGCATGGCACGGCTTTGTGCCATTTTACGATACGAGTTGTTCACGATGACATGTAAGAATTTTTGCCCAATGGTGGCCGAAACGTGGCCATTGAGACGTCCTCATTACCCTTCCGCAAGGAGACACCAAACCCTCTAAAAATGTACTTCTTTTATATGTTTTATCTTCCCGTGGTGGCGTGTATGTAACGTAGAGTAGGTACAGGGTAGGCCAGTGTGGGCAGAGCCGCGACGCTTCTTACTATCGGCGGGAGTCTTTGGGGAGGGTAATTGATTACAAGGGAGCCTTCGATCGCTCACCTACTGCTGAACAGTGCTCTCAAGTCATTCATACCTTTCCAAAATCTTGATTGAAAATCTTCTGCCAAATGTCAAGCCACTTCTCTTGCTGTGCAGTTAGAAGTTTGCCGGGCATTTTGAATGACCGCGTCAACACGTCGCGCAGTCGAACTCGTAAGGTCTTGATGACGAGCATCGTCTTCCAATCCGGGGTACTGAAGCGTGCACGGTTGCCGTCGAGCACGACAACACCTGCGTACATCTAGCGGCCATGTTAATGTTCATTAGCATCCACGTCCACTTTAAGTTTGGTCAAGCTCCGCGCTAGGCAATGGAGTTAGTGAGCCTTACCTCGATGCGTGCGTCGCCGCTGAGGAGAGCGATCGCAAATGGATCAATGGCTGTTGTCTCGTGTGCGTTGAGGAACCTATGGCATTGCGTGAGCAGGTCGTGGGCACTGGCGGCGGTTCATGCCTCAGAAAGGAAGCGGCGCTCACTGTTTCGATTGCATTATATGGTAATAAGACAACCATCTAAGCTCGAAATTGCCCTTGTTGACGCTGGAGGGGTGCAAGCTGACGCTCTGGTTATTCCCCACATTACGGAAGCCCTTATTTTCCCGTATCAACAATTTGGGATAGAAACTCCATGCCAAAACGGAGCTCGTGATGATATCGTTATTGCTGTTAATGTTGACTCGTTGCGGAAGATCGAAGAATTGCCTCCGCCGGCTGGTATATCTGAGGTTGTTCAGGTGCCGTCGCTCGTCATTTGTCAACTGCAAAAAGCCCGCATCCACCAAGGAAACAAGCAACTGCCCCTTAAGGTCCTCGATGTTGGACAAAGTCTGCGAAGACAGATAATTCTTCCTACAGTATTGCATATCATGGTTCGTGTTCTGGCACACCTTCTTCCAGCCCAGATAGGCGTTGTAGACAGTCAGCGGGTCGGAATCGGCCCTTCTGAACGCCTTACGCGCCTGGTCTGCTTGTGTGCGTTGACCGAAGGGTGCACTGAACGGCGATTTCGAAGATAGGATAGCCGCCACCGTTATGGCCATATCCAAACATTTGAAGATGGTCCCCTGTAAAATCAGTTTTCCTAGGAAGACATCGAGGGGTAGCCTCGCAAGTTGGAACCCAAGCGGTGTGAGCTCCTCGGCAGCCGTGAGAGCCCTTACATCCACTAAAGCATCGACGGCGCGGCGGATGTTCTTCGTCGACGGCGCGTCAAGAGCTTGGCCAAGTGTTTCCTCTATGCCGCCCATCTTGCATATCTTGACACGGATCGCCAGATCTTGCAGCGAAAGGCGCAACATCTCCGGCGTCTGCTGATCATTCATCAGGTGGTCGTGACGATATCTAGTAAACATATGGAAGCATAGTCCCTCCTGTACTCGGCCTGCTCTGCCGCGTCGTTGCTTAGCGTTCGCCCTAGAGATGAATGTATCGATAAGCCGGGATAGCTGCCGTCTCTCATCAAATCTCATTTCGCGATGTTTGCCTGTATCGATGACGCAGGTCACCTCTGGAATAGTGATTCCCGTCTCGGCGATGTTGGTAGCCAAGACGATCTTACGTATCCCATTAGGTGGCACCAAAAAAGCCCGCTCTTGGTCTTCGGTAGCAATAGTCGAATGTAGGGGATAAATCTCCCAATTTTGCTGGAAGAATGGCTCACCTAGCAGGAGGTCGTTGAGCGTTCTGATCTCCGCAATACCGGGCAGAAAAACGAGTATCGCTTTGCTATAGTTGGCATATGCCGGGTCGAGAGCGATTCGACTAACAAGCTGGACAATGAGGTCATACTCGATCTGGTATTCGTCAATCTGTGCAAGAGTGCTCCGCGTTCTCGCCGAGTATTGACGAAGATCTTTTGCTGCCGCCTGCACCGCAGATAACGGATCCTTCTCATCATCGGCATCATCATCTAAACCGGCCATTTTTTCCTGCCCTTGTTGATCGAGCGTGTAGCCGGTAGCCTCAAGAGCATCCTCTAGATACTTGACCTGCACAGGGAACGTACGGCCCGGCACGTTCAGAACCGGGGCGCGTCCGAGGTAATTGGAAAATCTTTCAGCATCGACCGTCGCAGACATGAGGATAACCCGGAGATCCTTCCTCTTTTCTAGCAGTCTCCTGAGAACAATAAGCAAGAAATCAGAATCGATAGAGCGTTCGTGGACTTCGTCAAGGATAAGATGTGTTATCTCTCGAAGCTCGTTCGATCCCTCAAGCATACGCATGACGATGCCCGTTGTTGCATAAACGAGCCTCGTCTCCTTTGATGTGTTCGACTCAAGTCGAATCGAATAACCGACGAGTGATCTAGGCGTACCAAGATCTCCTTTGGCTTCCCCAAGCTCTTCGCTCACGCGACGTGCCAAAGAAATGGCAGATATCCGGCGAGGCTCCGTGCAAAAGATTTTACACGCCCGTCCTAAAGACAACTGATGTTCTAGCAGAAAGGCTGGCACCTGGGTACTCTTACCGCTGCACAACAGGGTTAGCTACGTTGCGTTGCGGGCTTGGTAGGGGCAGTTGTTACCAGCCGGTCTCGCCACAAACAATGACGACCTGTTCCTTCTCCACGGTTCTCAAAACCTGCTCTCTAAACTGCCACATAGGAAGTTGCATCCGCGACGACTTGAATGTGCGTTAGATCTCGAAACCGGGGCTAATTTTCATCGGAATAGGTTGGACCTACCAGCATGGCCTGGAAGCGAGGTGTACTGGACTTATCGTGCCAGATCCTCTGGTAATATTCGGGTGGTAGTGTATGGGTATTGGACTGGTCGATACCACCATCATCGCCGCTATCCTTCGAAGCCCGTTGGGACGCCCGACCGCGAAAGGCCCCTTGTAGGAGAACCCCATCTTCTAATTCCCGGTCTTGCTTCCGACGGATCATATTACGGAGCTCCTTGATATTCGCCCTGTCTGCGGCGTCTGTTTGGTTCTTCTTGTTTTCGGCAAACTCCGACCACAATTCCCGCCACGCAGCAGGTAATCTTAGGAATATTTTCTCCTCCTTTGTAGATCCGAAAACAGCGAACATCGCCGCCGTAGCAATATAAGCTTCTGACTGTTTCGGGTCGGGTGTTGAGACAGTGATCATCTTGAAGGATAATTGCTGAGACGACACCGTCTGTTCGATACCCGGGAGGTCTGGACCGGTCGTTGTATCCTGAGGCTTAGACCAGTTGATCCACACCATGTGGCGATTGGAGAAAGGGCTCTCTGATATCAGAGCATATGTTATTTTTACTCCCGAGTCCCTGGAAAGAGCGTAAGAAGGGGTAGGAAACTAAACCTGAGGTTTTTCTGAATGTATCATACCTTGATCTACATGCTTCTTCCAGAGCTCTCGTAGGGTTCACGCCCGTCCATTTCCCCATGTCACGTATTGTGACCTTGACGCCGTCCGGCCCGTTGACAACTGTCCTCGTCTTGCCTGTACTGTCCGTCTCTAGGAGCGGGAGGCTAGCGAACAAGTCCGAAAGCGATTCATCTTCGCCGCTGCCATCTTTTTCTAGTACGTCTGCGGCCACTCGCTTGGCCTCCCTGGAAATATCATCATCAGACTCACTAACGTGTCCTATACCGCAGCGTCGTGTCCCTCGCTCCTTCCCCTGCTCTCGCTCTAGGTGGGATTTCTTGGCACTGTGTGCAAATTCCTTCTCTAGTTCTATTTTGCGATTTCGCCACATATGCTCCGCCAAAGGCTTGTCAAATAAGATATCCCGCTCAATACGATCGATTCTGGCCAGTAGCTTTGCCTCCTCCAATTCATTAGGTTCTGGTTCTGATTCGTCACCCTTGACGTCGGCGAGTAACTGGAATCCCGTGTCGGCCTGTTTAATCGTGTTTAGCTTCGGCCGTTGTAGCCAAAAGAGATTAGACATAGTGTCCAGATAGGCAGGGATTAAGCTATCCGGCTCGAAGTCTTCATCACAAGTTAGACGTGTCTTCATAGGGGTGCCGACGCGTGAAGACTGAGTGCGAGGACCGCAGCTTTTCGTTTTTGAAAGGCGCGGTGTGCTCGCACCAGAGGGCATAGGGGTGTCGTAGGGCGAATCTGTGAGCGTGTCGTCAGATAGTTAATTCCTAGGTGGAAACTGTCGATGTACGGCTGACTTACCTGGCTGGGATTTAGGCGGCTTCACGCTCCTGTAATCGTAGTCTCGCAACTCTTCCCGCGTGCACGTCTTGGCGAGCCATTCCAAGCCTTCCTCCAAGCCCCAGACATAATCTCTATTGGCACTCGATATGCTCGTTGGTAGCTCTAGAACGTATTCGAGCACAGCGTTTATCTTCTCCGATGGAAATAGGCCTAGCCCAGCCAGTGTCTGTTGGAGGGTCCAGAGTTTTATGATCAAATCCTCCTCCGAAGGCATCCTCTCCTTATGCGGGCGTTCCGGGGCGAGCGAGCAAGCGGCAAAGCGACTCTCGGCCTGTATCAAGTCAAGAACCTCGTTCAGAAGCTCCTGAGGGAGCCATTTCCTCGTGTTTAAAGCTTCGGCTTGTCCCCGCAAGAGGCGCCGCTCGGTATCAAGCCGAGTCTTTTGACGGGCGGCATCTCGCTTTACTTTCTCGGAGTGTTTCTCCACCAGCAACTGTAGCTCTGACTCTTCCAGATGTTTTTCGAACTCTTCTGGGCTCAGCGAGGCTTCCGGTCGTGGTGCACCGGCATTCGAATGAGCTCCAGGCAATACGTCGGAGGCACTGGACCCCCCCGAATCAAGGGCGATAAGGACTGGCGGTGTGACACCGTCTGGCAAGGGCTTTTGGGCAGGCGCAATTGCGTCGGCTCGAGGTTTGGAGGCAACAGATATTGTAGCGAAGCCCCTAGCTGGGTTTGCGACTGGTTTGGACTTTTTCTTCTTGGCGCCCGCCATGACGTATTGGTGAATAGGGACGATATGACCAATGCCGAAAAGAGGGCGAGCAGGAAGGAATGGGGAACACAAAAAGAAGAGGAGCCGCAAAAGGAAGAAGGAAGAAGGATATAGGAGTCAAGCCAATATGGCTACTTTGAAGACCACCGGAAGTCGAAAACGACTTCAACAGACCCCTCAGTGTTCGAAGTTGAGAACCATTGCCCCAGGGAGTGATCCAATGACACGAATGATTTTTTGCCTCTTTCCCTTCTCCTACTCCTACCTTTTCCTTTCTGAAAGCATGCGTTCGAACCCGAGCTGCCCGACACAGTTACTCGTGCATGAGATTTACCCAGTATGGTGATAGCCTTTACTTATGAGGGCTTGTATGGAGCAAGCCGGTAAACAGGGTAGCAATAAGCTGACTACTCGTACAAACTTGAGTTATGTGGGCTAGGAGGTGGTATACATACATCCAGTAGATTGTACATCTCTGGCCAGGTACATACCTACATGTACATGTACATCTGTGCGCATATATACATACATACATTTACCAATTACATGTACAAAAAGGTCTCTTAAGTGTGTACCCTAATATGTATACGGTACACATTACATAAGTCTCTACGCCTATAGCTGCTACGCCTATGGTGGGGGTGGGCATCCTGGAAACCGCCTCGAGGGTAGAAATTCATCCTCAAACATACAAAATTTGGAGAACAAGTTGCCTAACCTAGGTATTTACCAATACGTCCATCTCGTTCTCTTTATCTTTTTGTTAAAATCGTCTCAAGAGGTCTATCTATACCGAACAACTATTTCCGCCCCAGAGGGTATCATGTCAATACATATTTCGACCAATTGCCAAAATGATTGACGCTGTTGATATAACTGCGAGTGGCACTCCTTCCACAAGGACAAGTCTCGATCCTATCTCTACCCGGGCCGCGCTCTTCTCCTCGTCGACCACTAGAAGACTAGCCACTTTGCGCGGAATTGATGACCTAGCAAAAAGTCATTGTAAGCTTCTGCAAGCCGAGGCCTTGAAAACACTTACACCAAAGGCTGTCGCCCATTGGCCACACATCCTTCACGGCGGCTGACCAACTGATTTTTGTGCCTCTATGTAGCCCTCGGTACAGCGGATACTGCTCTCATATTGCGCCTTATATTCGAAACGCACAACTTCTACGTCGATAGGCCTTCCAGGCGGGCGGCCCAGACATGCATCACGTCCATTATTGCGACCATAACGGAGCCAAAAGCCTTAGCACATTTTGTATCCGCCATCCGTCAGGAAGCACAAAAAACCACGATTGCCTCTAGCAATGCATTTGTCCTTGTCGAATGGTGCAGTCTATTACTCAGGGACTTGGCGAAAACGCCCCTTTGGGATGTTTTTGGTATGGATATAACCCACGCAAATGCTGATGCTCTCGAGACGTGCCTTCAACAAACAACGAAATCTAGCATTGGTCATTCTGCCCTGATCGCCACGCGCCGTGGCCTGCGTGCGGCTTTTTGCCGTGACCAACTTGGGGAGAGAAACGTCCAAGATATAGTCCACACGCTTACCTCCAAGGGGACGCAGACCGCTGCGAGGAATGCCGTTATGCTTGGTGTTGTTGCTGGTGTTTGTGCCCGTCAACAACACACCAGAGGGATCCTGGATGCTCAGCGGCCCGACTACTATTCCTTCCTGATTAGGGAAATTGTAGGCTCAAGGATGCCTGTCCCAAAGCACCTGGTTAGAGCATTCCATGATTTCTTTGCCGAATTCGTCACGTTGGAGGACCTTACAACGGATATCATCCCACCTGTTGAAAAGGGGCTTTTACGTGCTCCAGAAGTTGTATTGGATGTACTCGCCGAACTTCTTGGTCTACTCCCTGGTGATAAATACGACTTGTCCAAAATATTGACCCAGAATCTTTTAAAACCTTTACTATCTAATGTAAAGTCTAGCAATCCTAGGATTCGTGACGGCGTCTTTGCAGCCTTTCAAGAAGCAGTAGCAAGGAGCAAAGATGCGCAGGCTATAGAACGTGTTGCCGAAGAACTTCTTGGCCCGTTGCAGGCGGGGAAGATTGCTTCTGCTGAACAACGAGCTTTGCACGCCAGCATGCTCCATATCCTCCCTCTGTCAAGTTCAGGCGCAAGTAAAGTAGCTACAGGCCTAGCGAGCCTGGCTGCTAAAGAAGGAAATGAAGGTGCTCTGGGTGCTGAGTTACTGGGCCTGGGCCATGCCGTCACCTGCCTTCTCCAACAGCACGCCGAGATCCCCAAATCTGTCATCGAGTCTTTTGCGAAGGGCTTAAGCGACAAGAGAATTCCATCTCGACGATTATGGGCGCTCCGGAGTGGCGAGGTATTATTCTCCGCCCAGGTAGACGCCGAGTCCCTGTCCGAGAACACCTTAAAGTTTGTGGAAGCTATCGTAACGCTAATGTTTACCAGCTGGGCCGAAGTGACCAAAAACCCCGCTGCCGCTGTTCAGAGCGGCCTAATCACTAGTGCCTATGTTCTCGCAGCACTCGCAGCCCAAGTCCTTCCTCGAGTCCAAAGCCCTTCTGTCCAGACCCAGTTAAAGAGCGTAGATGTGGTAACAGAGTGCCTGTCACTGGACCCCAGGTCTGGCCTTCTTTTGAATCATCGAGTGTACAGTCGTCTGTCGACCGACGACGATTGCAAATGGTTTCTTAGGTCACTTCAGGCAGTATATACACATATATCTCGTCCGGCAGGACCTATACCGGCGGTATGGTCGCAAGCGCTCATTTACCTGATATCCTCTCCGACAATTTCTCCTAGTATACGCAAAGCTTCATGCATAGCAATCACCGAACTCTATGTGCGGGATCCTGCTATCGTTTCATCGGCTGTGATCGAAGGGTTATGGCAATGGGTCGAATCGTCGGATAGGAAAGAGAAAGAAAGCATAGCCGCTAGTGCCAGGTTCGAAACCTCGCAGCTTCGTCACGTTTTACACTCAATCTGCCTGGGGGCGGAGGGGCTAGAGAAGCAGGACGTACAGCTGAACCAAGATTTGGTTGAACGACAAGCGTGCTCGCTACTTGTGCTGGCTCGCAAGGAATTAGTACCAAGTTGTAACTGGATCGGTCTATGCCTTAAAATTGGCGTCGACCCTGGCGCTCTAGCCCGCAAGTACGGCCATGAGCTCATACAGCAGCTAATTGAGAGGTCCAAATTTGGCCAGAAAGTGAGATACCTTGGTACCGCTTATGCCTACCCAAAAGCGAGCGCTAACAGCTGTAATAGTCAAATAGCATCAAACTAGCATCTTACAATGCTGCCGCTGACCTGGCTTTTGTGGCGCCAGAGGTGATGATTCCCAGGATCATAGACCTTATTCAGTCCGACCTGAGAACAGATGAACTTAGCAAAGTTGGACCAGTCGAGGCCGCAATCTTCAGGACGCCGGAAGGGACAGCATTTGTAGATGTCCTCGCTAAGAAGTCTCAAGCATTACCGAATAAGAACACCAAGGACTATGATACCTTAAAGTGGGAAGAGGAGCTCCGGAGCCAGCTTGCACAAAAGAAGGGGCTTCAGAAGAAACTCACGGCTGATGAACAAGCTAAGGTTAATGCTCAGCTAAAGAAGGAGGCCGAAATACGCCATTCCATCCAACAACTAGAAGCGCGGGTCACGCGCGGCATTGGACTCGTCGAAAGCTTGGTATCTGGCCCACCTACCGATGCATCTCTCTGGCTTGGGCCTTCTGTCAGTGCACTCCTTGCAGCGATGGAAGCGGGTGTATGTCAGCTTGTAGGAAGAGCCGCACCGTTAGCTTATTTGAGCTGCTCCGAGAAGGTGGCGGCACGGTTGGGATCCATACGGCCGTTTATCGGCGTTGCGACTCTGCGCTCACTCGATGTCACGTCGCTGCCAGATAGTCTGATGGAGGAGAACCTTGGAGAATTGTTGACTAGAGTGCTGTACCGACTCCGCTTTGCCGGCGAACAGCGACCGTTCGACCCTGTGTCTGTGGTTTATATGTTGCCATTGATTTTTGCAGTCCTCCGGAAAGGTGGCGTCGGACAAGCTGCTGATGACAAGGAGACGCAGCTAGTTCTTGCCATCGAATTTTTGTCTTTCCATGCGCTTATCTGCTCCGACGAGCACCTACCGCGGGTTGAACTCCTTACCACGCTTATATCGGCCCTGCAGGTCTACAATCATCATTACAAACTATTGAAGGACTGCTTTTCCGACATTGTCCGTTCCATTGCCCCGAACATCAAAGCCGAGGAGATAGATGCGCTCTGCAAAGGGGCCACAGTACCGCAGTCCAACGTGCGCGAGACTGTACTGCAGGCTATCAGCGCGGAGGTTGATATGAGCGATCAACAATTCTCCGAAGAGCTCTGGATTGCTTGCCATGATGATGTTCCGGAGAATCAGGAACTAGGGCAGGAGATATGGGACGAGAATGGTTTCCAAGTGCCAAAAGAGGCAGCAGTTCGCTTACTTCCGTACTTGAAGAGCAACGACGCTCAGCTGAGGAGGGCGGCAGCTAGGGCATTGGGAGAAACTTGTAAAGCCTTCCCATGCGTCATTGAAGACACCTTGTCGCGTCTACGCGCGTCGTATACCGAATTTGCCAAACCACGGCTCCCCCAGCTGGATGAGTATGGCATGCCGAAAAAGGTTGACCTCTCTGACCCTTGGGAAGCGCGCCATGGTATTGCAACTGCCCTCAAATACCTCGCCCCCTATTTGGAAAAGTCAATGATTGACAGTTTTCTGGGGTTCCTCATCGACGGTGGCCCATTTGGTGATCATAATGCCGTGGTTCGGGGTGAAATGCTTGAGGCCGCTCTCGCAGCAGTCGACTTACACGGAAGAGCGCTAGTTGATAGGCTGATGAAGACACTTGAACGTACTCTCTCCGGGCCAGACAAGGGCTCTAGTGCTAGTGACCGTGTCAACGAGGCCGTCATCATTCTCTATGGAGCCTTGGCCCGCCACCTGAGACCTGGCGACATTAAAATCCCAGCAGTCTTGGAGCGATTGATGGCTACTCTGAGCACCCCGTCCGAAACTGTGCAATACGCAGTAGCCGAGTGTTTGCCCCCTCTGGTTCGTACGTGTGGGGACAAATCCTCAAAGTACTCTGACCAACTGATCGAAACCCTCCTGTCGTCCAAGAACTATGCAGCCAAGCGTGGAGCAGCGTATGGACTGGCAGGCCTGGTCCTTGGTCGGGGCATATCGGTGCTACGTGAATATCGCATTCTCATTACTCTAAAGAGCGCTACTGAGAACAAGAAGGAACCGCACCAGCGTGAGGGTGCGTACATTGCGTTTGAATTGTTGGCAACGTTTCTTGGCCGTCTTTTCGAACCCTACGTTGTCCAGATCGTGCCCCAACTCTTGGTAGGGTTCGGCGACAGCAGTGCGGACGTGCGGGAGGCCTGCCTTGCTGCGGCAAAAGCTTGCTTCGCTAAACTAAGTTCTTACGGTGTCAAGCAAATTCTCCCCACCTTACTCAGCGGGCTCGATGACGACCAGTGGCGCAGTAAACGTGGAGCGTGTGAGTTGCTTGGTGCTATGGCCTACTTGGATCCTAAGCAGCTAGCGCAAAGTCTGCCGGATATCATTCCACCACTTACCGGTGTCCTTAACGATACACATAAAGAAGTTCGGGCAGCAGGCAACAAAAGTTTGAAGCGGTTCGGTGAGGTCATTGAGAACCCGGAGGTCAAGAGCCTTGTCGATATCCTCCTCAAGGCACTTAGCGACCCCACCAAGTATACCGATGACGCGCTAGATGCTCTCATCAAGGTGCAGTTCGTTCACTACCTCGATGCGCCTTCGCTGGCCTTGGTGACGAGGATCTTGCAACGAGGGCTGGGCGATCGCTCCAACACTAAGCGGAAGGCGTCTCAAGTCATAGGTAGCCTGGCGCACCTTACGGAACGGAAAGATTTGATTACCCACCTTCCGGTTCTTGTGTCTGGGTTGAAAGTGGCAGCCGTGGACCCGGTGCCTACAACGAGGGCGACAGCTTCGCGGGCCTTAGGGTCACTTGTAGAAAAGCTTGGCGAAGATGCGCTGCCCGATCTCATCCCCAGTCTCATGCAGACTCTCAAGTCGGATACCGGCGCTGGGGACCGTCTCGGCTCAGCACAGGCACTTAGCGAAGTTCTTGCTGGATTGGGCACCTCAAGGTTGGAGGAGATTATGCCTACGATACTCCAGAACGTCGAGTCTTCCAAGGCCGTTGTGCGAGAAGGCTTCATGTCCCTGTTCGTCTTCCTACCGGTTTGCTTTGGTAACAGCTTTGCAAACTATCTGGGGAGGATCATTCCTCCCATCCTCACGGGGCTTACGGACGAGGTTGAATCCATTCGCGATACTGCTCTGCGCGCTGGTCGTCTTCTAGTCAAGAATTTTGCCGCCAGAGCCGTGGATCTTCTGCTACCGGAATTAGAGCGCGGCTTGGCGGATGACAGCTACAGGATCCGTCTCAGTTCAGTCGAACTGGTCGGTGACCTTTTGTTCAATCTTACTGGCATTACTGGTAATGCTGATGCCGAAGACGAAGAAGAGAAAGCGAAGGAAGCAGGCGCGTCTCTTCGCGAGATCCTGGGAGATGAGAAACGTAACAAAGTTCTATCAGCACTGTATATCTGCCGCTGCGATACGGCCGCTGCCGTGCGCTCAGCTGCCATCAGTGTTTGGAAGGCTTTGGTTGCGTCGCCCCGTATTCTGAGGGAACTGACACCGACACTGACGCAACTTATCATTCGCCGGCTCGGCAGCCCTAGTATGGAACATAAGCTGATAGCTAGTAATGCACTTGGCGAACTGATCCGAAGGGCCGGTGATGGTGTTCTCTCAACGCTTCTGCCCACGCTGGAGGAAGGTCTCCAGACTTCTGCAGACACAGATGCTAAACAAGGAATCTGCTTGGCCCTCAAAGAACTCATCTCCTCGGCTTCTGACGAGGCGCTAGAAGACCACGAGAAAACGCTCATCTCGGTTGTACGGACAGCCCTGACTGACTTTGATGAAGACGTCCGGGAGGCTGCTGCTGAGGCATTTGACTCGTTACAGCATATCCTCGGCAAGCGTGCCATCGACCAGGTCCTACCGTACCTCCTGAACCTTTTACGTTCAGAAGACGACGCTGACAATGCTCTCTCCGCTTTGCTTACGCTCCTTACAGAACCAACCAGGTCGAATATCATTTTGCCAAACCTCATCCCTACCTTGACTACGGCCCCCATCTCGGCATTTGATGCAAGAGCTCTAGCATCCTTGTCGCGCGTTGCTGGTTCGGCTATGAATCGAAGACTGCCCAGCATCATCAATTCGCTCATGGATAGTATTGTCGGCGCAACTGACGAGGACCTCCAAGCCGAACTAGAGGAGTCGATGGATACGGTCATCCAGTCCGTTGATGAGTACGATGGCCTTAATACAGTTATGAATGTCCTATTGCAGCTTGTCAAGAACGATGACCATCGCAAACGTGCGATCACGGCTTCGCGCCTTGCAAACTTCTTCGCGCATTCTGATGTGGACTATTCTCGGTATAACCAGGACATCATTCGCGCTCTCCTTGTATCCTTTGATGATAGGGACAGCGACGTTGTCAAGGCGGCGTGGGCCGCACTCTCTGAATTCACCAAAAAGCTAAAGAAGGAGGAGATGGAAGCACTGGTGCCTTCTGCCAGGCAGTCGCTACAGCAGGTTGGCGTGGCCGGCACCAACCTTGCAGGATTCGAGCTTCCAAAGGGTATCAATGCTATTTTGCCCATCTTCCTTCAGGGTCTCATGAACGGCACACCGGAGCAACGGACCAGTGCGGCATTGGCCATTTCAGACATCATTGACAGGACGAGCGAGAACTCACTCAAGCCCTTTGTCACCCAGATTACGGGCCCACTCATCCGTGTAGTATCCGAGCGCTCAACCGACGTCAAGTCTGCCATTCTTCTCACGCTTAACAACCTCTTAGAGAAAATGCCGACGGCTCTTAAGCCTTTCCTACCGCAGCTACAGAGGACTTTTGCGCGGTCTCTTGCAGACACGACAAGCGAGCAGCTTCGGTCGCGGGCAGCCAAGGCTCTCGGTACCCTCATCAAGTTCACCCCGCGCGTTGACCCGCTAATAGCAGAGCTTGTCGCTGGGGCCAAGACGTCCGATCCTGGCGTGAGGGCAGCCATGTTGAAGGCCTTGTATGAAGTGGTCAGCAAAGCCGGTGGCAACATGGGCGAAGGCTCACGGACAGCCGTCCTAGGTCTCATCGACACTGAGGCAGAAATGAAGGATCCTGCGATGGCGGTAACTTACGCCAAACTTCTTGGCGCACTCATAAGAAATGTTCCAGCCGAAATCGCGAACGGCTTGATAAGGAATCGGGTGGCACCCCCTCACTTCAATAGTTCTTCGGTTCTTGCACTTAATGCGGTTCTGCTCGAGTCCGCGCATACGCTACTAGAGAGTCCCGCAGGCGAAGACTTGCCCGAACTCCTTTGCCAGGGCATGTCAAACAAGAATGTAAGCAACACCAGTAGACCCACTTGGGGGACCCTTGAACACACTTTGGTTGCTGACAGGACGATTTCAGCTCTTCGTGGCAGACAACACCATCTTAGCAACAGGAAAGTACCTGTTGTCAGATTCGGGCAAATCGTTCGAGGCTACTAGACCAATTTTCTCGACGCTTAGTGCCATCATTAGCCCCGGGAACCCCTCTGACTCTCGACGACTGGCGTTGGTTGTGGTTCGCACAGTCTCAAGGGCCAACATGGAGCTGGTACGGCCACATCTGGGGTTGCTCGCCCCGCCTGTGTTCGCCTCAGTGCGTGACCCTGTCATTCCGGTCAAATTGGCGGCGGAGGCAACGTTTGTGGAACTATTTGGGGTAGTGGACGAAGAGACAGCCGTTTTTAACAGGTACATGAGTGGAGCAGGCGGTGAACTGCCAGCCAACACAAAGAGGAGCATGCAAGACTATTTCAAGCGCGTGGCAGTGCGCCTGGGCCAACAAGCTAGGGAGAGAAGAGAGGCAGAAGGGGGTCAAGGAGGCTTGGGGCTGAGCCATGATGAGGTAGAAGACGAAAAGGAAGTATGGAGCGTTGGCGCGGTTGACGTAGGGGACGGTGGCGTTTTCTCTGACGAGTAGGTCGGGGTAGAAAGAAAGGGGATAGCACAATGCCAGTCTTGATGTTACGTTATACCTATTATTGTCAGGGCTTAGCGATATAGCTTATAACGTATGATTGCATTGTATAACGCGTAAAGAGAAGGATTTTCTCTTTACTACAAAGTTTTTTTATACTAAATAAGTAAAGGGAAACTTTTTATAAAAAAAAAATTTTATAGTAGTTTTTACTTTAACTATATTCTTTTTATTATATAAGTATTATATTAATTATAGTTTTTTATAACTTATTAGTTTTAATATATTTTTAAAAAATAAACTAATTTATTAAACTATTTTATAGCTAAAATAAAGCTTTTAAATTATAATAAATAAAGATTTATAATTTTAAATATAATATTTTTAGTTTTTTAATTTACTTTTTTTACTTTTTTTACATTTTTATAGTAACTAGTTAAAGCTATTTTTTAAAGCTATATTATTTTTATATTAACTAAGTTAATTTATTATAAAAAGCTTAACTACTTATTATATACTAATAACTTTATAAAACTATTTACTATTATTAAACTTATAAGTATATAAACTATTTAAAGCGTTTTATTAATTATTATTATTATAACTAGTAATTATATATATTAATATACTATAATTTTATTTTTAATATAATAATATTTTTATTAACTAAACTAATTATTTATTAGTTATTATATTAAATAATAATATATTTAGTTTTTAAATTAATACTAAGCTTTTTAATAAGCTAACTAATAAATATAGCTTTTTTATAGCTTAAGCTAGTATAAAAAGGTTTGCTTTAATAATAAAAATAGTAACTATATTTTATTTATTAGCTTACTAGCTAATAAGTTTTTTAAAAACGTTATAGTATAAGCTTATAAGCTTTTTTAGTTAATAGTATTATTTATAAAAATTAAATTATTAGCTATATTTAGCTTATTTTTATTACTATATTATAAAGTAAAGTATTAATTTATATAAAAGTAGTTTAATATTTAGTTAATAGCAGCTTAGTAAGCTAAAAAAGGTTATTATTAAATTATAAAAATTATAAAGTAGTAAAAGCTATATTTAGCTTAATAATAACTATTGTATATATAATAAATTTAATTCTTTATTAATACTATTAATTGTTTTTAAAGTAGCTTTTTTATTATAAAAAGCAGCTTAATAAATATTATTAATATAAAAAATATTTTACTAAAAAGATTACTTAACTTATATATTCTTTTAATATAAGCAAACTAAAATAGCTAAATTAAGCTTTATTAATACTTATAAATAATTATTACTTTTAAAACCTACTTTAAATTATAGCCCTTTATTAGTTAATATTGTTTTTTTTAAATATATAATACTTTAAAAAGCTTTAATTCTTTAAAACTTTTAATAAGCAACTATAAAGTTGTTAATATAAATAAAAATAAAAATTTTCTTTTTTATATAGTAATAAAGCCTATAAAGTACTAGCTTAAATCTAAGATTTTTAGAATAAATATAAGCTTTTTTTGCTATAAAGATAGTAATTTTTTTAAACTATAAAGTATTTTAAAATTCTTTAAAATAAAGCTAGACTTTTTATACTTATAAAGCATTTTTTATATATACTTTTTTTATAAAGCGTTATATTAATAAAAGCATTAACTATATTATTTTATTTTATTTTAAAGTTAAACTTAGCTAAAATAGCTATTAAAGTTTTAAAAAACTTACTTATAAGTATAAAAGCATATATTATTTTACTTTTATATATAAGCTGTTAATTATTTTATATAATTAACTAAGCTTTACTTTTTAAATAAAAGCTTTTTTTATTAAACTTATAAACATATATTTATATATAGTTTAAAATTAGTTAATTTTTAGCTATAAAACTAATAACTTTTTTAAAAGCTTATTTAATTATAACTTTTTAAATAAACTTTTTTTACCTTTTATAAACTTACTTTTTAAAAAATAGCTTAAAAGCTTTTAATAAAAGCGTAAAAAAATAAAAGCTTGCTTTATAAAGTATATTAAAATACTATTTTATATTTTCTTTTTAAAGTGTAACTATAGTAGCTATTATTTATAATTTTTACTTTTTTTAAAAAGCGCTTTTAAAATAATATAAAAATTGCTTTAGCGCTTTAGCTTTATTAGCTTTGTTTACTAGCATATTATGCTTAAGTTTAACAGTATATAAGCGTTTAATATTAAATATATTTATTTTAATATAAGCTTATTAGCTTAATTTTAATAGTTTAATATAAAGCTTAATAAGATAAGTTAAAAATTATTATAATGCTTATTAATATTAGCGTTTTAATTACTATAAGCATTATAGTATTTAAAGGTTAATATAAAAGTATTTAGCTTTACTAAACTTAAAGTTTACTATATTTTTAATAGCTTGCTTATTATTTACGTTACTAATAATATTTAAATTATGCTTAAAACCTTTATATTTTGTTTTATTTTTATAAAGGTTAAAGCTATAAATCTTAGTTTTAAAAATTAAAAGTTTATTTAAAACATTAATAAAAACTTTACAATTAAGTGTTTATAGCTTATTTTTTAAATCTTTAAGCTTTTTATTAAATATTTAGTTTTTATTAAATTTTATATTTAAAGTATAACTTATATAATTAGTTAAAAGATTTTAAATTTTTATATATATTAGTTAACTTATAGCTAATTAAATAACTTATTTAAGCTTTAAAGCTTAGTTTTAACATTTTCTTTTATACGTTAGTAGTAAAAGCATAAACTTTATACTTATAAACTTATAAATAATTTAAGCATAGTTTTTTAATTTTAATATAATTATTTCTAATAAATTGTATTAACTATATCTAGTAAAGTAAAAAGTAGTAAACGGTGCTAAGATTAGCGTAGCTAGTATATATATTAAATATATAAAATTAGTTTATATATATATAACTAGTTTATAAGTGCACGTTACTTAACTTTTATAGTTAAGCAACACTTATATTTATTTTAATTATATATTAGTTAAGCAGTTTAACTTACAGCTTTATTTATAAAAGCTATAAGGTAAATTATACTTACTACTTAATTAAGCAATAAGTAAAATATGCTTTACGCTTTTTACTTTTTTAATATTATATACTTTTTATTTTAGCTTTATTTTTAATCTTATAATTATTAAACAACTTAAAAGTGTTTTTACTTAGTACTATATAAATAATGCGCAGCGCGTATGCTTTAAACTAAGTATACACTTTTTTTTCTTATTAGTTATTATATATAACTTTATTATTAATAAACTTAAAATAGTTATAGCGTAATTTATAAAGCGCGTAGTTAATTTTTTAATTAACGCGCTATATATATTATATCTTTTTAAATAAGCTTTGCTTATCTTTTTAATATTAAATTAATTATAGCTTAATTTGCTAATATGTGCTAAACGCTTTTTTACTTTAATAATAACTCCTTTATTATTTTTAAAGTAAACTTATTATTTATTATATACTTTTTATTTAAACTAAACAATTTAAATATTATAATAAAGTTTTTTTAACTTTTATAATATAAAAAAAACGTATTAAAATAAAACTTAATTTTTAAATTAAATTTAAATATAGTAAACTAAGTATAACTAATTAGATTTCTTTTTACTATTATAGTAAATAAAGTGCATATAAAAAGAGTAGCTTAAAATAACTAGCACTTTTAGCTTTTATAGTTATATTTAGCTAAAGGTTTTATAATTCTTTTTAAAAAACGTATACTTAGTACTTTATTTAATTGCTTATTTTATAACTAAACTTTTTGCTTGTATTTTATACTTTATTAAATATAAACTTTATACTTTTAAAAAGTTTTTAAGTACTTTAAATCTTTTTACTTAACTATATAATACTTATACTTTAATTAAGTATACTTTTATAAACATTTTTAATTAGGTTTATATATGCTTAGCGCTTAAAGTACTTTATACTTATATACTTTTTTTTTATATTTATATTTTTTAATTATTAAAAGTGTTTTTTGCTAAATATTAACTTTTTAATATAAATTAGTACCTTAATTATTAATTATTATAGCTTGATTAAAAATAGTATATTTATTATTATTCTTTAATTTATTTTTATACTAGCTATACTAGCTAATTATGCGCTTAATATAACGTATTATAAAGGGACTTATTATAAGGATAAAGTTTTATAGCCTATAGATTAAATAGCTAGATTAAATAAAAACTAGCGTACTAAGGTTAATTAGTTAGTAATAACTAATTAACTTAACTTTGCGAGATTTTTTTTTAATATTATTACTCTATAAAAGTTACTATATTACTTTATAGTTTTTTTTACTAAATAGTGCGATAAGTTAATTAATTAATATAACTTATTTAGTTATATTTTACTTTTTTTTATAGCAGCAGCTAGGTATAAATTAAACACATCGTTTTTTAAAACTTTAGCACTTATTTTATACCTTTTTAAAGCTTAAATCTTAACTAAAGTAATAAGCCAGGTTATTTTTTAAGACTTTAAGCATTATTACTAAGTTAAAAACCAGCTAAAGTTATTTTTTTAAATCTTTTTAACTAATGTTAATTATATTTTTATAAATGCTTTTTTATATTAAGCAAAAACCTTATAAATAAGTTAAAGTTATATAATTTTTTTTAAAATAGCTAAAGCTATCTTTATTTTACTATATTTAAGTTGTAAATAAAGTAATCTTTTATAGCGCTAACGTTTATAGTTATTTTTACTAAAGCTTAATTTATTAAAACGCTTAGCTATACTTTATATATTATATATTGCTTATTTTTTTAAACTTATAAAGTGTAAAAGTATTATATAAAATTCTTATTTTTTAAATTTATATTAAACAGTTTTTTTTTACTTTTTACTTATTATATATATTTATTTTTTATATTACTTTTTAGTTAAACTAAAAGCTAAATAAGCAAGCTAAATAAATAAAATAAGTAATAATAGTAGCAAAGCTAATAGCAACCTTATTATAAGCAATGTTAATAAATTAAGCTATAAGTTTTAAATAATTTACGCTGTTAATATATTAACTTTATTAAATTGTTATAATTTATTTAATTTTTAAGTGCTACTTAGACCTTAATAAGGCTTGCAAAACAATTTACATATTATAAGCGCTAAGAATATTAAAAAAAAAATAAAGTAATATAGTAAGCTTTAAAATAAAACATATTTAATTAAAAGCAGTTTTAAAAGCAAATAAATTAAACTATTAAGTATTTAGTAAATTAAATTAAAAAAGTAAACAATTTTTAAATAAACATAAAATTTAATATAAAGTTTATAATAAGTAAAATAAACTTATTTATTTAAACTGCTTAAAGCAAGCTAGTAATACTATAACTATTAACTTTAATATAAGCGCACTTTATATAAAAGCAAGCATACTTTATATAAAAGCAAGTATACTTTATATAAAAGTAAGCATAGCTTATAATTTAAAAATAAGTTTAAATAATATAACTAGTATATATATTAAAAATAAAAATAGTATACTTATAGCTTACTTAGCAAATATTTAATCTTTATAGATTTAAAATAAATATACTATATAAAAAGACTTTAAACTTTAAAAGCTTTTTTAAGCTTTTTTTAAGCTAACAACTTTTATAAAAATAGTAATTTATTATTATAAGTTAACTTTTAATTAACTAGTTATATACTTTTTAAAAATAACTAACTTTAAGTTTAATTTATAAAGCTTTTAGCTTAATAGTTTTTAGTTTAACTTTTAACTAAACTAGTAACAATAAATACTTTAAAAAGTTATTTTAACTATTTTAAAAAAACTTAACTTTTTATATTATATATATAGTTAAAATATAAATAAAAACTATAATAAATAAAATAGCAAGCAAAAGCTTTTAAAAAAAACTTTAAAAAAACTTAAGCAATAATAACGACGGTTTTTTATAAAAACTACTAAAACTTATAAGTTTATAAAAACTATTAAGTTTATAAAAACTATTAAGTTTATAAAAACTATTAAGTTTATAAAAGCTACTTAAAAGTAATAAATACTTCTATTATAACTTAATATTGTTATTTAGTAATAACTTTAATAATTAAAAAATAAAAATTAAAAAAGAAAATATTAATACCTTTATATTTAACTTTAAAAGTTTAAAAAACTTTAATTAAGTAAATAAAAAATTTAAAACTATTTATATAAACATATAAGCTTTTATTAATAAAGTTAATACTATATTAAAAAATATTAAAAGTAGTACTAATAAAAGCTAGTTAGTATAGTTATAGCTTACTTTATTAAGCAAAGCTATAGCTTATTAGTAAAATTTAGTTTTTACTATTTAAAAAAAACGCTTTTAAAACAAAAGTATTTAAAAGATAATAAACTAACTTAGCTAACGTTTTATTATAGCTTTAAGTATTGCTACTAAAAAAAATAACTTTTTATAGCTTAAGCTTAAAAATATTATATATAATAAAAACGTATTAAAAAAATACTTTTAAAAAAAAACTTAAATATATTAAAGCAAGCTATTTATTAACAAGCAAAATTTTAACTAAATAAAAGTAGTTATAGCTATATAGTTAGCTATAAACCTAGCTTTAAAGCAAAACGTACTTATGCTTAACTAAATAAAAAGCCTTAGCAAATATTTTAAACTTCTTGCTTATAAAAAAGCAGTACTTTTTTAGTAGCAAAATCTATATATTTTTAAATTGAAAAGAAAAAAAAGCAAAGCAGCTAAATAATTTTTTTAAAAACTAATTAAATAACAAAGGCAACAATAAAACTAAAAGCTGCCGGCGTAATAAACGCAATAAAAGCTATAATTACAATAAAAGCAATAATTGCAACAAAAGTTAAAATTGCAATAATTATAGTTATTATAAAAATAACTATAAAAAAACAAATACTAATTTAAAAAATAAAAAGAAAATAAAAATAAACTTTAAAGCAAAAATAAAAATAAACTTTAAAACAAAAACAAATTTAAAAATAAAAATAAAAAAGAAAACTATTTAAACCTAGTAAAAAAAAAGAAGTTAAACTATAAATTTAACTTAAATAAAAGCTTAATTAACTTATTAAAAAAAAACTTTTTAGATTTAAAGTTAAATAAAGCATTTATAGTTATTAACTATAATATATATTATAACCATTATAGCAGTATATTTTTAAACTTAAAAAGAAAACGCTATAGCTAAAAGTGTACTTAAAAACTAGCAAAATTTTACAACACCTTTACTTTAAACCTACTTAAGCTAAATTATATAAAATATAACTAATTCTTTAAGTTATAAAATTAACTATTTAAGCACTTAAAAAAATGCTAAAAAAATAAAAAACTTAATTTAAAACTTAATAATAAAGTTTATTTTGCTAGATTTAATAAATCGGAAATTTTAAAATTACGTATTTAAGTTATAACCTCTTTAAAAACCTAGATAAAAAAATTTATTAGTTAATTTTAATACTTTTACTTATATATTTTAGTTTATATAAAGCCTAAATTTCCAAAAACGACTATTTGTTTTAATATTAAAATAGGTTATAATATTATTACTTATAACTTATTAAATATAACTATATATACTACTAAAAAACAATTAAGCAAGGTTTAAAGTATTAATAGCAAATAAGTTAAGTATACTAAATAAGCTACTTTAAAAATGTATATAGTAAAAATAAGCAAATTTAAAAATAAATAAGTTAAGTTTATAATATTTGCATAAGTATTAAATAAAATTATAAAACTTTAAATCTTCTTAAAAACTAATTTTAATAATACTTATATAGCTAAAATTAACTTTAAAACTTAAACTATTATATTTAATATAGTAAAAGGTTTTAATACTTTTTTTATAATTTAATTAAAGTTATATTTTTATATTTAAAAAGTAACGCTAGCTTATAAAGTGCTATTAAAACTAAAAAGGACTTTATTAGCTTTAATTTAATATAAATTGCTACTTTTAAACTAAAATTTTATTTTTAAACTAATATATAAAAATGCTTTTTTTTGTTTATAAAATTAACTACTTTAAATATTATAATTATAGCTAACTTATTACTTAAGCTAAAAAAAGTTAAAAAAAGTATAAAAGTAAATATAATTAATAAATAAACTAAAATTAAAGTATAAAAAGCTATTTAAAAAAATATTTAAAAGCTATAGCAGTAGTAGCTATAATATTATAAATACTTACACTTATTAAAGCAACTAGCAAAGTAAATATTGCTAATAATGTTTTTATTAAATATTTAATTAACGCTAAAATACTAAACTTACTTATATATATAGCTTTAGCTACTAAAAAATACTTTATTTTAAGTAAAGAAATATAAAATATAATAACTTAATTAAAAATTGTTAAAGTTTTTAATATTAAAACTAATTAGGCTAAAAATAAGAAAATATGCAACTTTAAACTTAAAGTAATTAAATTCTTATTAACTATAAAAATTTAAAAGCTTTTTAAAATAAACAAAATTATTAGTTTTAATAAATAGTTTATATACGCTAAATTAGATTTTATTGCTAGCAAGATTATTTAAATTTTAAAGAATTGTTTAAAATTTAAACTAATTAAAAAATTATTAATATTTTTTAAAAAAACCAAATAAAAATACTTTTAATAAATAACTAGTAATAAATAAAGTTAAATAGTTAACTATACTTTTTTAACGTTAAAAACTAAGTAATTGTTAATAAGGTTTTTAATAAGCTATATAAGTAAAGTTAAATAAAATAAGTAAATAAACTAAGCTTTTTTGCTTATTTAACTTTTGTTGCTTAGTAGTAAATAAAAAAAAGTATATAAACTAAACTTATAATAAACTTTTAAGCTTTTAATAAAATAGCTATACTTAATAATTATTTACTACTTTTATAATTAAAAATAATTAAATTAATTTTTTAAAAAACGCTACATTATTATAGTAAACGCTACAGCTTTTTTTTATTAGTTTAAAGTTTATTTAAATTATTAAAACTAATTTACTATAGTAAGTTTATAAAAGCTAGAACGCTTTATAATAGCACTTATAAAATCTTATAATTTGCTAATATATGTTTAACGTTTTATAAATTAAACATTAAAACTATATAAGTTATTTTATAAAGCTTTTATTAATAATATTATTATATTTTTAAATAATAAAGCTACTTATTTAAAATATTTATAAAAAGTATTTAACTTATTTAAATAAAAATAAATTTTAATATTATTTAAAAAGTCGGTTTTAAAGTATTTTTTTATAAAACTACTAAGCTTTTATATTAACGTTTTTAAAATGTTAATAACTAAATATAAGTTAGCTACCTTTAAAAACTTTATATTTTTAAATAACTTAAAAGCTTTAAAACAATACTTTAATAATAGCAGATTTTTATAAACATTGCTACTATATTACGCTTAATACGCAAAACCTTTAAAAAGAAAAACTGCCTTATTAAATAAAAAATATAAATAAAAAATATAAAAAAAAGTATTAAATAGCAATTTTAAAAAACGTTAAGCTTATATTTAATTAATTTATTTTAAACTTATTAAAACTAAACTTGCTTTTTTTAAGCTATATAAAACCTTATTTACAAGCATATTATTTTTAAATATTATAACTTAGCATAAACTTTATTTATATAAGTAAACGCTTTACTAAAATAAAGCTTTAGCATTATATTATTTTATACTAAAAAAAGCTATAAATAATAACTTAATACTTTTATTTTAAATATTTAAATAAAACTTATTATATTTTTAAGCTAGTTATTATTTTAACTAAAGTTTAAGTATAAACTATTTAAAATAAAAGTAGTATATATAGTATAAGCTTATAAACGTTTAAAAATAATAATAAAAGCTTTAAATAACTTAGTAGTAATATTAATAAACTATTTAGCTATTAAAAAATATTTAACTAAATTAGCTTTAATATTGCTTTAATAATTAAAGTAAATAAAAAGCTAATTAACGCGTTAATTTACTTTTTTTAATATAGCTTGCAACCGTATTACTTTTTAAAACAACTAAACTTTATTTTAAACGCGCTAAGCTAACTTTAAAACATTATTAATAAAGTAAATAAAAATAGCAAAGTAATTAAATTAAATAAAAAGCCTATGCTTAACTAAGTATAGTTAGTTAGCAAAATAATAGCTATTATAAATTTTAAAATAAAAAAGAAATTTTAAAAAAGCTATAAAAAAGACTTAAAGTATTACTAAATTTTATAAACAATTTAAAATAATAATAAAAACGTTATAAATTTTTTAAAGCCTAGCTATTTATTTAAAGTTATTAAAGGTTTAATTTATAATATAAACTAAAAAAAAAAACTAAAAGCTATATATTTTAAAACATATAGTAGCAACGTTTATAACAACAGTATATAATAATAAATACTACTTTAAAAAATAACGTATATTATAAAACTTAAACTAATACTTAATTTAATTTAAAACAAAGCTAGTTAAAAAGTATATTAACTATTATAATATATGCAAACTTTGCACAACTTTATAAAAAAAGCTATATAGTTTTTATTAAGCAATAAAACTAGTAAATTTATGCTTTATAAAAACTATTGCTATAAACTTTATTATAAAGCTTTTAAAAGTTAAATTAGCTAATTTACTTTAAAAACTAAAAACTTATAATTATTTTAATACTTTAATAATAACTACTTATATTATATTTAAACAATTACTACTAATACTTAGTAATATAAAATATATTATAAAAACCTAAGCAGCTATATTTATTTAAATAATCTTACTAACTAATTAAAGCGTTTTATTAAGCATTATTTTAAACTAAAACTAAAAGTTTACTTTAGCTTTTTTAAAAAAGCTATAAAAAAGCTTTAGCGCAAAACTTTTAATATTAACAACATATTATTTATAAATAAATAAAGCTTTAAAATAAAACAATTAAATAGTTAAAATAACAATACGTTACTTTTATTTTAAGTATTTTAAAAAAAATAAACTAAACTATTGCTAGTATTGTAATAAAACTTAAATAGTAGCTACTTTAAAACTATTAAAGCTTTTGCTTATAAACTGCTATTTAAATTTTAATTGCTTAAATTTAATAATATTATTATATAGTTAAAAAAAATTTTATAGCTTTAAATTTAAATAAATTAAATACTTTTTAAACCTACTTTTAATAAAACGCAAAACTAGCTATAAACTTTGTTATTACTTATGCTAAACAATATTATAATTAAAAATATAAACTAATTAAATTTAGCAAAAAAAACAAGGTTTATTTTCAACTTTATTATAAATATTACTTATTTAGTTAATTATTTTAAAAATACTTTTAATAACGCGCTAGCCTTTAAAAAGTAAAAAGAAAAATTAAAAAATTAGCTTATAAAATAAATTTATTAAAAACTTTTAAAATATATTTAGTTATATTTATAGCTTATTTATTTTTTAAATAAAAAAATAAAAACTTGTTTTATTAATTTATTTTAATACTTAGTTTAATTTAAAACAACTAACTAAACTTAAAAAAAGCTAGTAAATATTTAAAATTAAAACTATTTTAAATTACTAACTAGACCGCTTTAAAAAAAGTTTCTAATACTTAATTAAATAAAAAGGTTATAATTATAAAAATAAATAGTAGTAATTTAAATAGCAGCTATATAGCGTAAAGCTGTTAATTTAAAAGTATTAAAACTAATTAAAAGGTTAACCGGAAATAAAAAAAGTTATACTTAATAAAACTAACTATAAGCAGCAAAAAAGACCTTATAAGCTAAAGAAAATAAAAAAAGTATAAAAATAAACAAATTTGCATTTAAAATTGTTAAAGTTAACGTTGCTTTCTTTATATAGCTAGCACTTAATATAACGTATTATAAAAGAACTTATTATAAAAATAAAGTCCTATAGCCTATAAATTAAATAGCTAAATTAAATAAAAACTAGCGCACTAAGGTTAATTAGTTAGTAATAACTAATTAACCTAACCTTGCTAGATTCCTTTTTTTTTACATTATTAATCTATAGAATTTACTATACTACCTTATAGTTCTCTTTACTAGCGCTGGTTTTTATAAGTATAAAAAGTAAACCTTTTTTTACTTATATTATAAGCTTTTTTTAAGCTTTTACTTTTTAAGTAACTTATATATATAATCTACTTACTTTTAAACACTTTTATTATATATATTTTATTAACTTTAAGCTTTTTTTGCTTAAACCTTTTATTATTTTATATTTTTATAACTTTAATAAGTATATATAGTAGCGTTAAATAATAATGTTTATATTTTATTTTATTTTATTTAGCTTATGTTATATTTCTTTATATTAACTTGTTTTTTTTATATTTTAATTTAAAATAGTTTTAGCTTACCTTTACTTTTACGCTTTATGCTTTTTTTATTTTTATACGTTTTGCTTTAATACTAATTTTCCTTATTATTACTTATTGCTACTTTTTTGCTAGCGCTTATGCTTATACTACTATTACTTTAGCTTATTAAGTTACTTAGTAAGCAAACGCTATTTATTGCTTTTTAAAACAAATCGCTACTTAGTTTTAGTTTTATAAAGCTTTTAAATTTAAATACATTACTTATATATATTTGTTATTATATAATTATATTTACGCTTTTTTAACTTTTATATATTATAAATCTAATTTTACTAAGTTTTTTATATATAAAAAAGCTATTATTGCTTTTTTCCTTTATATTAGTTACCTTATTATTTTTTTAATTACTACTTTTTCTTTTTATATTAGTTTTTATATTGCTTCTTTAGTTATATTTATAAGCTTTAATAAATTAAACTTTACTTTTAATAAAAAAATATTATATAAGCTTTTATTTTTTTAATTTTTTAAAAAGATTTAAAACAACTTTTACTTTTTATGCTTTACTTTACTTCTTATCTTTTAAGTTTTAATATTATTTTTAGTTTTTACTCCTTAGCTTTTAGTATGCTTTTTTATTTAGCTTATTACTAAATGCTTTACCTTTTTAAGTTTTTGCTTAGTAACTTTAACTTTGCTTTTAATTTTATTACTACTGCTTTTTTTTTAGTTTTTTATATTTAAAGTAATTAAACTTTTAGTTAAAATTATTAAGCTGCTTACTATAATACTAAAAAATATTTATGCTTACTTTGTTAATATAAACTTTTCTTTTAGTTTTTCTTTAAGTTTTTAGCTTAATGCCTTTATACTTTTTAGCTTTAAAGCCTACTTTAAGTGCTAATAGCGCTTTTGTTTTTTGCTGCCTATTTTATTAATACTTTATAAATTACGTTACTAATACTAAACGCTTTTTTAGTTATATTTACTATTTTTTTACTACTTTTAATAGTTACTATAAAGTTAGCATTAGCTTTTTTAAAGTTAATAAAGCTAGTTTTTAAACTTATTACTTTTATTATTAAAGTTGCTATAATTATAAACTAATATAAGTACTTTTTATATATACTTTATTATTTTATACTAACTTAAATTATATAGCAAATCTAAGTTATATAACCTTATATATTGCTTTTATAAAGCTTTACATTTTAAGCAAATTAAAAAACTTTAAAATAACACTATAAGTATTTTTTTATTATATATTTATTACGCTTACTAACTTTATATTAGCATATTAGTAAGCTTTGCGCTACTATTTGCCTTGTTTAACGTTTATTAAATTAAACCTTTAATAAAAATAGCAATATATTTCAAAAAATTTAAAGTAAGTAGTTAGCTTAAAGGTTATTAGTTTCAAGTATTAATAGCTAGTTTAACTTTAAATATTATTTAAAATTAAGTAATATTAGCATAACCTTTTTTTTTATTACGTCTTTTTTATATTTTATAATATACTTACTATTTAGCTTATATACACTTCTTAACTTGTTTTTTTTATGCTTTATATTATATGCTTTATATATATATTATATATATTTTAACTTAGCACTTTAATATATTATAAATTAAGCATTATATAAAAGTATTTAAACGTAGCATAAAAAAGGTTTTTAGTTAAACTATTTGCTAGCATATTTGTAATTAAAATATACTTAACTTTAAAAGTTCTTTAGTTATTTAAAATAGTAAGCTATAAGCTACTATTAGCTAATTTTGCTTAGCTAGTTAACGCACTTTTTAAAAGCTTATTTTAAGTAATTAGGTTTAATTTTTATAAGTTTATTAAAGTTTTAATATACTAATTAAAGCTTGGCTAAAAAGCAATACTTAAGTGTTTTAAATATACTATTTTAGTTTAAACTTTAAATAAACAGCGATTTTCTTTATATTAAAGCTATAAAAAAGGTTATTAGTAGTAAATAGTTTTTAATAAACTTTTTATAAAAGTTTAAAAACTTAAAAAACCTTTAAACTTTTTTAAGCATAATAAAAGCTTTTTGCTTATAAATTATATAAACCTTTTTTAAGTTTATATTAATTTTTATATTAACGTTTATAATATAGCTTAAATACTTAGTTTTTTTAACTATAAACTTGTTTTTATTAATATCTAAGTTTAGCTTTACTTTTTATAAGCAGCTTAAAACTAGCTTAACCGTTTTTAAGTAGTTTTTATATATTTTATTAATAAAAATAAAAACATTATTTAAATAAGCTATATAAAAAATATTTAAGTAGTTATAAAAAGCATTATTTATATACTACTAAAACGCTATAAGCGCGCTATAAAGGCTAAAAAAAGTAATAAGCTATATAATAACTTAAAATAAGTATAAAGCGCTATTTTTTACTTTTTACTTTAAGCTATATATAATTTATAAAATATAGCGTATATATTAACTTTAATAAACTACTTTGCTTTTAACAACATTTTAAATATTTTATAAATTAAACAAAAAGTAGCTATTATACTATATAACTTTATTTAGTATATAGTAGTTTATATAAAAATAAAAGCTGTTTTTAAGCTTATATATAAAAAGCACTAAAGTACTAGCTAGCAAGTTGCTTATATAAATTTATTTTTTATTTAGCAGCTTTATAAGCGTTTTATATAGTATTAAACCCTTTTTTAAAAATATTTTTTTTGGAAGACTTTAAAAAACTTGCGCTTTATGCTTTTTTTTTATTTTTTAATCAAAATATTTTATAATTTATAAGTAAATAATTAAAAAGCAGCGCATATAATAAGGCCTTATTAAATAAAGCTATAAACTTAGCAAGCTTAAAGCTTTTGTTAAAAAAAAAGCTTAAGCGTTTTAGCTTAAAAGCTTTATTAATATTTGCTATAAAAATTGTAAATACTTTAAATTATAGTATTTTTAAGCTTTATTTACGCGCTATTTATACTAAATATATTATTAGCATAGTTAAAGTAGCTATAATAACATAAATAGCAATTAGCTTAAAAAAGTTGTTTTATAAGTAAAAGTTATAGCTTTTTTTATAAATTACTATATTTTTAACTTTATTAATAACTATATACTTTTTATAAGCTATATATATAACTTTTTTTTAAAAAGCTTATTAAAAACTAGTTAGTACTATAGCTTAAATCTTATATAAGCATATACTTGCTTTAAATACTTTTTAATATTTACTTATAAGTAAGTTATTTTATTAATAGCTAGTGCGTTACTTAAAAAATACTTATAAGCAAAAAACGCGTTTATTACTAGCTTTAGTTTTTATTATTTTATTAAAATATGTTTTAGCTTTAAACCTTATACTAGTTATTTATTTATGCTTATATAATATTTATAACTATTATTAATAAAAGTTTTATAAAACTTTAAAGTTTTTATTACTATAGTTATAATAAATAAAAAGCTATTTATATAGCTTTTAGCGTTTAATAACTTATTTAGCTTTAGTTTAAGCTTTTATATATAATTATATATAAAAGTTATTTATTTTTTAAGTTATACTTATAGCTTACGTTTATTTTAGCAGCTATAAGTAAAATAACTATATTATTTATTTTAATACTTTTTAGCTATTTAATAATAGCTATTATATAACTTTTGCTAAAGTATTTACTTTTTTATAGCGTATATAAAAACTTTTATTTATATATTACCTATACTTTTTATAATGTACTTATAATGCTTTTTAGTGCTTATTTTTACTTATATTAAAAATATATATTATAAGTATATTATTATTAGCATTTATTATAAAAATAAAACCTAAAAAAAACTATAGCTATACTTTATAGCTTAAAAGCTTTTTAAGCTAGCTTATAACTTTTATAACATAGTTAATATATATAATATAATTGTTTATTAAAAGCTTAATGCTAACTAATATGCTTATAAGCTTATTATTAAACGTACTTTATAAATATTTAAGCTTTGCTTTATTAAGCTATTATATTTTTTTAAACCTAGGTATAAGTTTTTTAAACTTAAAAAAAAGTACTAAAGCTTTTTAAAAGCTTTTAATTTAGCGCACAGCACTTTACTATTACTTATAAGCAGCGCTTAAAATTATAATAAATTATAATAAAGTAAATAAAAAACTTTTTAATAAAATATTTCTTTATTTTAACTTTTTATATATAAAAACTATTAACTATTTTTTATATAAATAGCTTAAAGCGCTTATAAATAATATACTACTATATTAATATATTATTAATAAACTTAACGTTTTAAGCAATTTTAAACTTTATAAACTTTCTTTATAAAGCTTATTAGCTTTAGTTTTTAATAAACTTTATAAAAAATAAAAAAGGCTTTTATTAAAAACAAAGCGCTTAGTTAAAATAAAAAGCTTTTAAAGCAAGTTTTTGCTAGCTTAAAAATATTAGCTATATAGCTTTTATTTAATTTTTAATACTTTTAAGCTATACTACTAGTTATTTAGCTAAAATATTAAAACGCTATTTAAAAGCTATATTTATTTAGTTTAAAATAGTTATACTTTTATTAACTTAATTTAATTAAGCTTAAACTATACTTTTAATTAGCTTGTACACATTTTACAAACTTTTATTTAGCTGCTTAAAATAATTTATATTTATAAAACAAATAAAAAAATAAAAAAAAGTTAAAAAATATATAATAAAGCTATAGCAACAGTGCACTTATTAATATAATCTAAGTAAAGTTTATTTTTTAACTAAAAAGAAAATAAAAAATTTAATAAAATATACGCGCACTACTTACGCAATTATATAGCTAACCTATTATTTTATCTAAGCATAATATGCGCAGCTTATAAGCATAGCGCAAGGTGCTAGCTAAAGTGCTAGTATAATAACTACTTAAGCTTTTAGCCTATAATAATATAATATAGAAAAGGTTATAAAAATAGGTTTTTTTATATAGTATAATTAATTATATATATTATATTAATTATTAACCCTTAATTAATTAAAAACCTTACTTGTTTATTATTACAAGTAAAATATAATAAATATATTAATATAGCTACTTTAAAAGATTTAAATAGGCTTTTAAATAAACCTTTTATTAGATTTTTTAATATTATACTTTTATTGTTTATTAAACTATAATACCTTGTTTTCTTTAATATATTCTTTTAGGTTAAAAAGTTAGTTTTTAAATTAAACTATTTATTTTAAACATAAAAATTCTTTAAGCAAGTTAATATACTTTTTATACCTAGTATTATAATAGCTAAGTTGCTATATTCATTATACTTTAATAATGATAAGCATTTTAAACTTTTAATTATAAAAGTTTAAAGGGTAGTAAAAACATATAATTATCTATTTTTTATATATATATATATTTATTATATTTTCTTTTTTTATAAACCTTTTTATATTAAATAAGTAAAAAAGACTTTTTTATATAAATTATGTTTTAAAAGGGGTTTTACTTTAATTTTACCCTTTTTATTATATATACATTATATTAATTATAATATGTTTAATTATATATTAGCTTTAATATAAATTTATTTAAAATAATTAAATATAAGTAAATATCGATTTTTTCTTTTTTTCTAGTTATTAAATTAAATATATATTTTTACACTTATTAAAACTAACTCCTTTATATAAGTTTATTAATATATAAATAATCATTTATAACTTTTTATAATTAAGTTAAAATATTATAAATAGTTTATTATATTAATAAATATAAATAACTTTACTTTTATTAATTAACTTATAAATAAAATCTTAATAAAATCTTAATAATATATTTAATATATTATATTTTTTAAATATACTTTAACACTTTTATTATAAAGCAAAGTAAATAATAAACTATATACTATAATTAATATACCTTTTTAGTTTATACTTTTTAAATATAAGTACTATAGTATAAATAAGTAGTTTTTAAAAATCATTTTTTATATAAGCGTTGCTTTATATAAAAATTATAGCTTTAAAAAAAGCGGTGTTAATAGTTTTAATAATATGCTCTTATTAATTAGAATTTTAAAAGCAAGACTATAAAAAGATTATAAGTCTAAACAGAAAAAAAAACCAAAAGGTCTTGCCCACTTTACTAGTGACCAGTTGCAATACCTTCGATTTTTAAAGTATATATAATACAAGCTAGGTTGTTAATAAGTGGGTTATTTCCAGCTACTTTTAGCAGGCAACGCATGTTTTTAGCAACGCATGTTTTTAAAGCGCAACGCCTCTTTTTAAAAAGAACGATTCTCTAAAAACACATTCTCCTGCCATAGTACTCTTGGCGAGATGTAAAGCAGTTGGCCTTAAACAGATAGCAGAGGGCCTCCAAAGTGTGGAACCCCCAGGTTAGTACCTAGTTGTACCTATCGTTTTAGCTTCATAGCGCAAGTCCTCATTGGTCAGACTACTGAGGCTACAGTCAGGTGACCTTCCCATAGAGAAGGGTGGTCCTCGCTTAGCCGGAGAAAAGCCGGTGCCGTAGTCCCACAATCAAAGGGCAAAGGCTGAAGACCCAGTCACAAATTCTTCTGTGTGGCCCCAAACAAGAAGTGAGAGGGGGCGGCAAACGACGCTCGACCAATTTTCATTCTAAACCCTCTGTGTGTCCAAGCACGACCACCACTTCCACTTTTTACTAACCACCACAGCACACAGCTCTGCACTTGTGAATTTGGCCATCGACATACATCATATCCCAAGATGTAAGTTTTATTTCCTCCTCCCCTTGGCTTAGTAGAGCTTGTCCACTCCCGAAAAAAACCACATTCGAAATATATGCCAGATGGATCCGAGCTGGCTCGCCTACATCCCAGGATGATTCCACCCCATGCCTCCGGTGCGGTTGCAGGATTGAGAGAAACCGGAATTGGAAGAAGTCGTGCGAAATAGAATAGCGAAGATTCAACGGATGATGCTGCCATCAGTATGGTTCTAAACTTCGCAGTCTTTCGGCCCAATTTAGTTGGTTTCGCGTTACGAAGCATCGCGGGGAACGAGGATACGCCATTAGGTCACGTCTGTTTTGATATTTCGCTGCCGGATATACACAGACCGCCCGCAGCTGTGCCAGCTCCATTCAGACCAATATTTGCCTCCACATCCATCTGAACAGTCACGGGAGAGACGTGCATACATGTTACGCTTGCACTTAATAGCAAATTCATCATTCATCCGGCTAACATTGGAACTGATCCAGGGTCAATCTCCGCACCCAGAAACGCCTCGCCGCGTCCGTCATTGGATGCGGCAAGCGCAAGGTCTGGCTTGATCCCAACGAAATCAGTGAGATCTCGAACGCCAACTCGCGTCAAACGATCCGCAAACTTGTTAGCGATGGCCTTATCATCCGCAAGCCCGTCACCATGCACTCCCGCTCCCGTGCCCGCGAGTTGAACCTGGCCCGGCGAGATGGCCGCCACCGCGGCTTCGGTAAGAGAAAGGGTACTGCCGACGCACGCATGCCTCAGTACGTCATCCCACCTGGCGCCGTGGTGCGTATTCTTTAAGTGCTATCACAACTGACCCAAAACTCTTTTCTTCTTAGACAAGTCTTATGGATGCGCCGCCAGCGTGTCCTTCGACGTCTTCTAGTAAAGTACCGTGCTAGCGGCAAGATCGACAAGCACCTATATCACGAATTGTACCATTCCAGCAAGGGCAATGCTTTCAAGCACAAGCGCGCGCTTGTTGAGCACGTACGTTACACTCCTTCAACGTTCCGCCCATGGATACGAAGGCAATCCGGCAATAGAGAGGTTGCAATGTCGAGAACTGACAAGGCTATCCCCTATAGATCCATCGAGCCAAGGCCGAGATGGCCCGCGAACATGCCATCAGCGAGGAGATGGACGCTAGACGACAGAAGAACAAGGCGGCGCGCGAGCGCAAGGCCGAACGACAGGCAGCCAAGCGCCAGGAACTAGCTGGTGTGGACGAGTCGTAGATGGTTACGAGGTGATGCTGGGTGGTATGTGTTACGACGACATATGGACATTCTCCAGCTAGATGCTAGGCCAAACAACATGTCATATGGAACCCAGATTCGGAGACGGCTGCATTCGGAGTATATGGTTGGGTCTCTACTATTTGCTACGGCCTTTCGGTCGTATTACTTTGCATGTATGGCATTAAAAAACGGAAACCATAAGCTGAACACATGCAGTCCTGTTTACCTTTTTGGTGATGATGTCAATAATAATGATTCGGTTCTCAATCACGCCAACAACGTAGGAATCTAAGAGCCTTGGCCGACCGTCATTGATGAATTTATTGCGACGAGCCGCGTTCCAGCAATATCTGACGCCTTTCAGGATGAACTGATCAAAACCGCTTCAAGTCAACCACCAGGTCTCACCGGTCTACACTCTTGACATTAGGATAGAAAACCCCAGATCTCTCGACCCCAATATCATGATTCTGCCCATTATTCTTACAAGACGGGAGGCTCACAAACAATTGCCACGGTACTGCAAGAGGCGCATAACGTTTGCGGGTCCAACAACGACAGTTAATTATGACAAAAAAAGCAATGCATTAAAAGATCAACTAGGCAATTGGATCGGATTTTCTTTAATTGTTCCTTCAAGGTGGTGAAGCGCCGCCAGGAACATTTAAACCATGACTCCCACTGTGACGTGGAAGTATGTTTGCAGAAAGCGGACTCGTCACGCCCAATTTAGTTGATAATAGAAGAAAGAAAGAAAGGAAGGAAAGAAAAATTTGGAAAATAGATAGTAAAACTTCCTTTTTATCATGTGCTAGCACAGCCCCACACACTAGAATGGTTTGATTTAGTTTTATTGTGGGGTGTATAACAGTCATTACGTTCAGATCAAATGTCCTCCGGGACAAACCAAGTCAATCAAACTACTTGGCACAATGGTGAGAGCTGCAGGATTCGAACCTGCGCGGTTTCCCATCGCGGTACACATTACACATTAAGATTTAAGGTCACATATACATATTTAATATGTAATTCTAACAGTCATTTCCGGCGTGCATACCTTGCTGCCGCCGCCGCTTTGCTTGCCTCTTTAGCGTTTTGTTTTTGGCTATGCAAAACATACCTACACATTCGGATTAGAAGTACAAATATAAGCTATGCTAATGCAATTCTGACATACTTACATATTTACACAAGACCAGATCTTCTTGCTACGGCTTGAGTAAAAAAGAACAAGAATTATATATATATACACTACCTTTATTATTTTTAAATTTATTATAAAAAGTGTTAAAAACAAAGGTTTACGTTAATTATTTTAAAAAAATTTTAGCATAAGACTCTCTTTTAACCTTGGCCTATTAACGTATTTTTAGCTAGGTAAAAGGAGATTTAAAAAGATAGAGGAGACTTTAAAAAGTAGTTATGTTTAAAGCAGTTGAAAAAATATTAAAAACAACGTTATTATAGTAAATCTAAAGGTATTTTAGTAGTTTGTTTATATATGTTAGTTTTGCCTTGTTAGTAACGTAAAGCAAAGGAGTTTAGCTATGTATAAGAAAAGGTGTAAACCTGGCTATATTAAAAGGTTTGTTATAGTAGGATACTATATTTGCTCTAACACTTTTATATACTATTATATATTTATTTAACTTAACATTATTACTACAATGTAAACTAGACTACTATAGTAGCCCTTGCTATAGTAGGTCTAGAAAAGTTAGGTCTGATTTTTTGTTTTAAATTTTTTTACTTTATTAAACCTTACCTTGCTTAAATTATACTATAGTTGCTTTAAAAAATAACAAGCGGTTTTAATAACTTTAATATAATATATTATAAAGGAACCTAAAAAATAGGGTCTTATAGCCTATAAATTAAATAGCTAAATTAAATAAAAACTAGCGTATTAAGGTTAATTAGTTAGTAATAACTAATTAACTTAACTTTACTAAATTTCTTCTCTTTTATATTATTAATTTATAAAATTTACTATACTACTTTATAGTTTTTTTTACTAAATAATATAGTAAGTATATAATTAATATTATTAATTTTAGTTATTTTCTATTTTTTATAGCAGTAGCTAAGTATAAATTAAAAAATTATTATTTTTTAAAACTTTAAAAATTAACCTGCACCTTTTTAAAGCCTAAATCTTAATTGAGGTAGCATACAAAGCTGTTTTTTAAAACTTTAAGCATTATTACTAAGTTAAAACCTAGTTAAAGTTATTTTTTTAAATCTTTTTAATTAATAAATTAACTTATTATATCTTTTTGCTACGCTTTACTACTTTAAGCAAAAAAATCTTATAAATAAGTTAAGTTTATATAATTTCCTTTTAAATAGCTAATTTATTTTAACTTTACTGCATCTAAGTTATAAATAAAAGTATTTATTTATAACGCTAACGTTTATAGTTACTTTTTATTAAAGCCTAATTTTTTTAAACGCCTAACTATATCTTATATATTATATACTATTAACTTGTTTTTTTAAACTTATTATTAATATAATAGCATTACGCAAAATATTTATTTTTTTAAATTAAAATTAAACGCTTTACTTTTTATATCTTATTTATATTTTATATTTATTTATTATTTATTTCCCTTTAGTTAATTAAAAAAAGTTAATTTAAACAAACTTATACAATAAACAAAAAAAACAAAAGTGCTAATAGCACTTTTACTATACTAAAGTACTTTAATAATAATAAGAAATTAGGCTTTAAGTTTTAAACTTAATATAAAGTTAATATTTTAACGCTATTAAATCCTTTATATAAACTTTTACACAATCTTTTATAAAATCCTTTACTTTGCAACCTTTTGCTTTATAACTTTAATTAATTTAGATTATATATAATAAGTGTTAAAAAGGTTAAAAAATAAAAAAAATAACAAAGCTAGTTAAAAGCAGCTAAAATAAAACAAATAAAAGCAAAAAAAGTTTAATAAATATATTTTTAGCTATATTAATTACTTAGCAAATTAAATAAAACTTATATTTAATTAACTATAAGCTTTAAATAAAAATATAAAAGCAATAATAAATAAGTTAAACTAGTTTATTTAAGCTGCTTAAAGCAAGCTAGCAATATTAAATTTTTTAGCAATAATACCTATACTAGTATAAGCGCAAGCGTATTAATTAAAGTAGTAACTAAAAATAGCTTAACTAAACTTTATTTAGTATATAAATACATACTAACTTATATTAGTAATAAAAGCTTTTTAGCAAAGATTTTAAAACTTTAAAAGTTTTTTTTTAAATTATATTACTTTAGCTAATTTTAACAACTTTTATAAAAACTTTAACTTATTATTATAAGCTAACTTATTATTATAAGCTAACTTATTATTATAAGTTAACTTTTAATTAACAAAGTACGCACTACTACAAAATAATTATTTTTAAGTTTAATTTATAAACTTTTTAATTAAACTTTTAACTAAACCTATTAAATAAACAAATAGCTTTAAAAGTTATTTTAACTATAATAAAAAAGCTTAATTTCTTATAATATACGTATAGTTAAATTAGCAGCAAAAAGCTCTAGCTAGCAACCTTGCTAAAAACCTTAATAATAATAAAAATAGTCTTTTAAAAAAAGCACTTTAAAAAGCGCTGCAAAGATAACCTAAAAGCTTACCTAAAAATTTATCCGGCCTTATAAAACTACTTAGCTTTTTAAAACTACCTAGTCTTTTAAAAAGCAATAAATATTAATTTAAAAAAAACTTTGCTTTATTTTTTAGTATAAACTTAAATAGCTAATATATTTAAATTAAAAAGAAAAATATAAAAACTTTTATATTTAATTTTAAAAACTTAAAAAACTTTAGTTAAGTTAATAAAAGATTTAAAACTATTTATATAAATATATAAGCTTTTATTAATAATATTAATACAATATTAAAAAGTACTAATAATAATATTAATAAAAGCTAACTAGTATAACTATAGCTAACTTTATTAAAAAAAGTTATAGCTAAATAGTAAAATTTAGTTTTTACTATAAAAAAAAAGTTTACTTTATAATTAAAGTATTAAAAGTATAATAAACTACTTTAGCTAACGCTTTACTATAGCACCTAGTATTGCTATTAAAAAAAGTAACTTATTTTAATTTAAATTAAAAAACATTGCTTATAACAAAAATATATTAAAAAAGTACTTTTAAAAAAAACTTTAATATATTAAAGCAAGTTACTTATTAGCAAGTAATAACTTTAACTAAATAAAAGTAGTTACTATAGCATAGTTAGCTATAAACCTTTTTTTAAAGCAAAACGTGCTTATACTAAATTAAAAAAAAAGCTTTAGCAAATATTTAAAGCTTTTATTATGTAAAAAAGCTATGCTTTTATTAGCAGCTAAGTTAACATATTTGCAAATTTAAAAAAAAAAAACAAAAAAAGTATTTAAACAACTTTTTTAAAAACTAATTAAATAATAATAAAAGTAACAAAAAAAAAGCTGCTAGCAAGAAAATAAACGCAATAAAAGTTGTAATTATAGCAGCTATAACTATTATTACTATAAAAATAACTATAAAAAAACAAATACTAGTTTAAAAACTAAAAAAAAAAAAAAAAAAAAGTTTTAAAATAAAAATAAACTTTAAAATAAAAACAAATTTAAAGATAAAAACTAAAAAAAAACTATTTTAATTTAGCAAAAGAAAATAACTTTAAAAACTTTAAATTAAATGAAACTTTTTTATTAAATTTATTTAATAGCAATAATTCTAGTTTAAAATTAAACTAAGCATTTATAATTATAAATTATAACTTTAAGTGTAAGCATTATAGCAACCTTTTTAACAATTAGAAAAAAAAAACAAAAACACTATAAAAAGTGCTTAAAGTAACTAATTAAATTGCAAAATGTATTTAAATTAAAGTTACTAAAAAGTACTTATATAAAATATAATAAATTTTTTAAATTATAAAATTAGCTATTTAAATATTTAAATAAATGCTAAAAAAGTTGTTAATACTTAATAAAAAAGCTTATTTAGTTAAACTTATAAACTTAAAGCTTTTAAAACTAAATATATAAATATTAACTTTTTTAAAAGTTTAAATAAAAAACTTATTAATTAATTTTAGTACTTTTATTTATATATTTTAGTTTGCTTATACTTTAATATACTTAAAACTACTATTTGCTTTAATATAAGTATAAGCTAAAATATAATTATTTAAAACTTGCTAAAAATAACTAAATACTTTATTAAAAAACAATTAAGTAAAGTTTAAAGTATTAGCAAAGATTATATTAAGTATACTAAATAAGCTACCTTATAAATATATATAATAAGATTAAATAAAGCTAAAGAAAATAAATAAGTTAAATTTATAATATTAGCATAAGTTATTAAAAATACTATAAAACTTTATATATTATTAAAAACAAATTTTAATAATATTTATAAAGTTAAAATTAATTTTAAAACCTAATTAATTAGTTTTAACGCTATAAAAAAATTAAAAACTTTTTTTAAAATTTAACTACGTTTATATTTTTATATTTAAAAAGTAACTTTAGCTTAAAAAGTAATCTTAGGCCTTAAAAAAACCTTACTAGCACCGACTTTATATAAGTTATTACTATTAAATAAAAACTTTACTTTTAATTTTAGCTATAAAAACGTAGTTTTTTTATTTATAAAATTAATAACTTTAAATACTATTATTATAGCTAACTTTTTACTTAACCTAAAAAAAGTTAAACAAAGTATTTAAATAAGCATTATTAATAAATAAACAAAAACTAAAGTATAAAAAGCTATTTAAAAAGATTATTTAAAAGTAATAGCTATAGCTATAGTTTTATTATAAATACTATTTTTTATAAAAGCTTTTAGCAAAATAAAAGTTATAAGCAAAATATTAATTAAGTGCTTTATTAGCATAAGTATTTTTAACTAACTATTATATATAGTACTAGCTATTAAAAAATACTTTATTTTAAGTAAAAAGCTATAAAATATTATAACTTAATTAAAAGTTATTAAAATATTTAATACTTAAACTTTAATAAATAAAAATAATTTAATTAAAAAAGGCAATAAAAATAAAAAAACAGCTAATAAACGTTTTAAAGTAACTAAATTTTTTTTAACTATAAAAATTTAAAAACTTTTTTTAAAAAAAAGATTACTAAACTACATAGCTAATTTATTTATACTAAAGCTAACTTTATAATAAGTAAAATTCTTTAAATTTTAAAAGACTTTTTAAAAGTTTAAATTAATTAAAGTATTATAAACATTTAAAAAGAAATTAAATAAAAATACTACTAGTAAATAATTAGTAATAAATAAAATTAAATAGCTAACTTTATTTTTTTAGTATAAAAAATAAAACAATAGTTAATAAAGTATTTAATAAGCTTTATAAATAAAGTAAAATAAAATAAATTAACAAACTAAGCTTTTTTGCTTACTTAATATTTATAGCATATTATTAAGTTAAAAAAAAAGTTTAAACTAAACTTATAATAAACTTATAAGCTTTTAATAAAATAATAGTTTTTAATAACTATTTACTACTACTTTAGTTTAAAGTAATTAAGTTAGTATATTAAAAAAATATATTATAATAATAAACGCTATAGCTTTTTTTTATTAATTTAAAGTATATTTAAATTATAAAGATTAATTTATTATAGTAAGCCTTTAAAGTTTAAAATGCTTAACTATTATACTTATAAGCTTTTATAATTTACTTGTATATATTTAAAAGTTTATAAATAAAATATTAAAATTATATTACTTATTTTGCTAAGCTTTTATTAATAATATTATAATATTTTTAAATAATAAAGCTAGTTACTTAAAGCACTTTTATAAAGTATTTAACCTTTTTAAATAAAAACATATTTTAATATTTTTAAAAAGATTATTTTTAAAATACTTTTTAGTTAAATTACTAAGCTTTTATATTAAGTTTTTTTAAAATAGCAATAATTAAATACTAGTTAGTAGCTTTTTAAAACTTAGTTTTTTTAAACAACTTAAAAGCTTTAAAATAATACTTTAAAAGTAGCAGCTTTTTTTAAATACTACTGCTATACTATGCTTAATATATAAAACCTTTATAAAAGCAAAAAACAGCTTTATTAAATAAAAGCTATAAAAAAAAAGTTATAAATAGTAACTTAAAAAAGCAGCAAGCTTACGTTTAATTAACCTTTTTTAAGCTAATAAAAGTTAAAATAAAGTTTTTTTAAGTAGTATAAGATTTAATATATAAATATATTATTTTTAAGCACTATAATCTAGCTAAAATACTTTTTATATAAGTTAACGCTTTATTAAAAAAAAGCTTTAAAGTTATATTATTTTATACTAAAAAAAAGTATAAATAGCTACTTAAAGCAACTATTTTAAATATTTAAATAAAACTTATAATATTTTTAAGCTATTTATTTTTATAGCTAAAATTAAAATATAAACCTTTAAAAATAAAAATAGCTTATATTATTTAAGCTTATAAATAGCTACAAACTATAATTAAAGTATTAAACAACTTAGTAGTAGTAATTATAAACTACTTTGCTACTAAAAGCATTTTTAATTAAACTAGTTTTAATATAGCTTTAATAAATTAAGCAAATAAAAAATTAGTTAATGCTTTAATTTATTTATTATAATATAAACTATAAACTTACTATATACTAAAATAGCTTAATTTTATATTTAATATTTTAAGCTATTTATAAAACGTTATTAATAAAACAAATAAAAATAAAAAAGTAATTTAGTTAAATAAAAAACCTATACTTAACTAAATATAGTTAATTATAAAAACTACTACTATTATAAACTTAAAAATAAAAAAGGAATTTTAAAAAAAATATAAAAAAAACTTAAAGTATAGCTAAATCTTTTAATAAGTTTAAAAAAACAATAACAAAAACGTTGCTAATTTCTTTAAGCTAAGCTACTTTTTTATAATTATTAATAAGTTAATATATAATGTTAACTAAAAAAACAACTAAAAACTATATATTTTAAAAAACTTTATTAGTACTTTTATAGCTACTGCTTATAATAATAAATATTACTTTAAAAAATAGCGTATATTATAAAACTTAAAGCAATATTTAATTTAAAAAAATAAAACTAGTTAAAAAGTATATTAACTACTATAATACTTATAAGCTTTATATAATATTATAAAAAACGCTATATAGCTTATACTAAGCTATATAACTAATAAACTTTTAACTTATAAAAACTATTACTATTAACTTTATTATAAAACCTTTAAAAGTTAAATTAACTAATTTATTATAAAAGTTAAAAAACAAAACTATTTTAACGCTTTAATAATAATTATTTATATTATATTTAAAACGTTATTATTGCTACTAAGTAATATAAAGTATACTATAAAAAACTAAGCTAAAGTATTTGTTTAAGCTGCTTTAACTACTAACTAAAGTGCTTTTTTAAGCATTATTTTAAATTAAAACTAAAAATTTACTTTAGCCTTTTAAAAAAGACTTTAAAAGGGTTTTAGCGCTAGGCTTTTAATATTAATAGCTTATTACTTATAAACTAATAAAGCGTTAAAGCAAAAAAATTAAATAGTTAAAATAGCTATTTATTTTTACTATTTTAAATACTTAAATTATAAATAAATTAACCTACTGCTAGCTTTATAATAAAACTTAAATAGCACATATTTTAAAACAATTAAAGCTTTAACGTATAAGCTACCTTTTAAATTTTAACTTTTTAAATTTAACAATATAATTATATAATTTAAAAGCTTATTAAAATTAAATTTAAATATATTAAATACTATTTAAACCTATTTATGCTAAAACGCTAAGCTAGCTATAAACCTTGCTACTACTTAAGCTAAATAATATTATAATAAAAAATATAAACTTATTAAGTTTAACGTAAAAAACAAAGTTTACTTTTAACTATATTATAGCTATTATTTACTTAAGCAATTATTTTAAAAATATTTATAACAGCGCGCAAGCTTATAAAAAGTAAAAAAAAAAAATTAGAAAACTTACTTATAAAATCAACCTTTTTAAAACGTTTAAAATTTATTTAGTTATTTTTATTGCTTACTTATTTCTTAGCTAAAAAAAAAAACCTTTTTTATAGGTTTATTTTAGCCTTTAGTTTTATTTATAATAATTAACTAAACTAAAAAAAAGTAAAAAAATCTTTTAAAATAAAAACTATTTTAAATTACTACTTAAACCGCTTTAAAACAAAATTTTAATACTTAGTAAAATAAAAAAAATATAGCTATAAAAATAACTAGTAGCGTTTAAAGTAGCAATTATATAATATAAAAGCGCTTATTAAAAAATACTAAGTTTAAAAAAAAAGTAAACTAAAAATAAAAAAGAAAACTACTAATTAAACTAACTATATTTAAGGCAAACGACTTTAAAAAGTAAAAAAAACAAAAAAGTGCAAAAATAAAAAAATTAGCCTTTATTTACATTTGTTAAAGTTAACGCTAATTTTTAAGTAGCTAGCACTTAATATAACATATTATAAAAAAACCTAAAAAATAAGGTCCTATAGCCCGTAAATTAAATAGCTAAATTAAATAAAAACTAGCACACTAAGGTTAATTAGTTAATAATAACTAATTAACCTAAGCTTGCTAAATCCCTTTCTTTTTACATTATCAATTTACAAAATTTACTACACTACCCTATGGTTCCCTTTACCAAACTTATACTAAAACTTACCTATTTTAAAAATTAATAACCCTTTCCTTTTACAATTAAAAATTTCCTAAAAGATATTTTTAACTAATTTATATTAAAGGCATTTATATTCTAATAAGGCTAGCCTATATACTTAGTATAGCAGTAGCTTATAAGCTTTAAAGTATAGTAAAATTAAAATTTTTAAACTTTAATTTTTAAAGCTTTATATTGTATTATTTAAAAATGCTAAAAATAAAAACTTAGTAAATTTATAGACTAGCTTTAAAGGCGGTTTTATATATATTAACGCTTTAATTCTATTCTTATTAATTACGTGTTTTTTATAAACGCTATTTTTATAAAAATCTAGCTAATAGTTTAAAACTTTATATAAAACTATTAAAACCTCTATTATAAAACTTAAACGTATAAAGCTGTTTATTTACTATTTAGTAGCATTAAGATATTTTTTATTATTTTTTATTTTAATGTTTATATTTCCTTTTATTTCATTAAAAACTATACATTAAGTTATTAAAAATACTTTTAAACGCTAATAAAATAATAATAACAGCATAGAAAATTAAGATAAAATATGCTACTAATAGCTTAGCCTTTAAAGTACATAAAACTATTTCCCTTATATTTTATACTTTAGTATACGTAGCGTAGTACAAGGTTATCTAAGGTAGAAAAGCTATAAAAAAGCCGGTTGTTACTTTTTAAGACCTACTATAAGTAATAAATACTTTAAAATTACTTTTATATTAAATAAAAGCTAGGCTAACTATAAAACATTGTTAAAATTTTATTAAAAATCTATTAGTAAGCTTTTTTAGTAGTTTAAAAAAACTTTAAAAATTTAATATATTGTTTAAAATAGCTATAAAATAATATAATTATATATAAATAAATTATTAAAAATTGTTAGTTACTTTGTTATTATATAAATAAACTTTTTCTTAGAGCAGTTTTAAGTTTATTCTTATTTATAAGCTTATATAAGGCTTTATAATATTATAAAAAAGTTTATAAAATATAATATACTTAAAAACCTACTTAATATTTAAAATAAAAATTATAGGCTATATTACTTTTAAAGTATATTTAATTAAAGGTTAAATTTTATTTATACTTAACTTTAGCAATTTGTATTAGCTAGTAAATTAAACCTAAAAAATAAAAAAGTAAATACTTTATATTAGTAACTTTTACCATTAGTAAAACTTTTCCTTTACTTATTACTAAGCTTTAAAAACTTTATATATAAAAGCTATTAATAAGGATTATATAATAATATTTTTTCATATTTTTTAAGTTAGTAAAAACTAAGTTATTAAACTATAAAATAAGTTACTTTTTATAACAGCAAAAGGGGCTAGACCTTAAACCTAAAGCTAAAGATAACCTTTTATGTTAACCTTTTATATTGCAACTGCTAGTTACTAAGTTACCTCTTTTTTATTAAAAGCTAAGTAATAGCAAGAGCTTTTAAATAAAAGTTTATTACTATAGTAAAGGCTATAGTTAATAACTAAAATGAGGAAAATATAAATAAGTGTATATAATACTTAATTATATATATATATATAATTTCTTCTTACGTTTAAATTTAATTTTAAATATAAAAGTATATGAGGTTTTATACTAGCAGCTTTATTTACTAGCTATTATAATTTAAACGTTGCTATAATACTGTTTAAAAAAACTATAATCTTTTTTTAAAAAATATAATACTTTACTAATTTAATATATTAAGTTAAATAGGCCTAATACATTAGATTAACTAAATTTAATATATTAAATATTTAGTTTTTTAAAACCTAATAAATAATTAAAAACCTTTACTAATAATATATGAAAAGAAGTTTAACCTTTTACTATTAACTATATAGTAGCAAAAGCCCGCTGCTAGGTTTAGTTTAACTTAAAAACTATAAACTACTTTTAACTAAAAGAAAAAGGGCTAAAATATAATAGTGCAATATAACGTTAGCTTATAAAATTTAGCTAGTTATTATAAAATCTAAGCTTCTTTTATACAAAAAAACTAAGAAAAGAAACCTAAATATTTACTTACTTTTAGAAACTTTAAACTTTTTTTTTAATATAGCTAAAAATAAAATTTAAAACCAGAACTAGTATTAATTAATAATGCTTTAAATTAAAGCTAACTTTAGCTTTATATAAAAACTAATATAGTATACTTTATAAATGCTAAGAGAATTTCAGCTATACTATTTTAAGCTATTACTTTAAATAAATAAAAGGCTTTTAAATTATTTAATAAACTATTAATTAAAGAAATTTAGTTAGTTAATAGTAAAATACTTTGCTGCTATATTTTAAAAATTTAAACACTAACTATTAATAAGCACTGCTTGCTTTAAAATTATTAAAAAGTAATATTAAATACTAAAAGTAATTAATTATAATGCTAGTATTTTTTAAACTTAAACTATTAAATTAAAAACTATAATATAAATTTTACTAAAATTAGAAAAAGTAAGCAAAACTATAAACTTAAATCTTAGTATTGCTAGCGCTTAAAAAAGTAAAGGTAAAGAGTTAAAAAGAAAATAACGCTTTAAAAGATAAAATTATTTTAATAGTAGTAGCTATAGCTAATATAACTTAAAAAAGCTAAAGTAGCACTTTAGCTTTTAAACTATTAAATAAAATAAAATTCCTTACTAAAATGGATTTTTTATTTACTTTTATTAATAATAAAACTAAAAGCAAAGCTAAAGTTTATTTTAAGTATTAGTATATGCTATTAAAAAGAAAGTTATAGTTAAACGCTAACTATTTTATTAACAATAGTAATATAGTTACTTATATTATAAGTTATATTAGCAAATTAATACTTAAAAAATTAATATTGTTTATTATAGCAAAAAATAGGTAAAAGTTACTTTTAAAACTTTTAAACAAGTCCTATATTATTTTTATTTCCAATATTATAACCTAAACAAATATAAAGTAGCTTAAATTAAGTACTAAAACCTAAAAATAAGCAAGAATAATAAATTTAGTAGCTTTAAAATTAAATTTACTAAATAAGCTAGCTAAGCTTGCGTTTTACTATTTATATTTAAAAGTAATATATATAATAAGCTACTTAATTAATTAAATATATTTTATTTGCTAACAAAGTTAATTTTTTAGTATTCTTTTAAAAATATTGCAAGTATGCTTAAATTTTTAACTACTAATTATATAAAAGGTTTTTTTTTTTTAAAAAGTAAAAACAAAAATAACTAACTTATAAACTAAAATAACTAAAAGAAATAGTTATTATAAGTTTTAACTAGTTAATTACTATACGTTTTTTTGATTTAATTTTTAAAACAAAAAATAAATAATAAGTATTATAAAATCTTTAGCTTTAAAACTAAAGCTAGCAATGTTTAAATTTATATTAAACTTCTTTTTAAAAAAGCAAAACTATTAATATTAAAAAGCTAATATTTTATTGATTATGCTTAGAAATACTAAAGCAATAATTACTTAAAAAAACTTTACTTTAAAAAGCTAAATAATGCTTAAGTTAACTTTATTATAATAAAAGTAATAAAAAATATAATACTAATATTAAAAGTAAAAAAAGTAAAAAGTTAAGCTTAAAATGATTAAACTTTTTTTAAGCTACTTATTATATTAGCTTTAAAAATAAATACTTTTTAAAACATTTTCTTTAACTTTTTAAAAACTTTTTTTAAAAGTAGTCTTTTAACTATTAACTATATATTAATAAATAATAAATATACTTTAATTATTAAAGCTTTTATAAATATAAAAGCAAACCTATACTTGCTATAAAATATAAGTTTTATAATAAAGGTGCTAAAGTACTTAAAACTAAATAAAATTTAAAAGGTTAAACTTGCTAAATATAATAAAAAGCAATATAAGCTATAAATTAAAGCGTTTAGGCTTATTTGCATATATAAGGGCATTGTTAAAATCCCTTTTAATACCCTTAACCTTATTAACTATATTAAAGCTATTAAAACGCAAATATTTTATAAACATAAATATTTGGCTTTTTACGCATTAGTTAACCTTACTTTATTAAGAAAGTATATGCACAGTGTACGTATATAGTATATAACTAGTATAGAAAAAGTATACGTTCTTTATATATTAAATATATAAGGTATATATATTTTTTTTATATTGCTAATAAGTTTTAATTATAATGCAAACTTTTATAGCTATATAAAACTTGCTAAAAAAAGTTCTTATAACTTCTTTTTTTATTAATTAATTAAGTTAATATAGTACTATAAATAGTAACGTATTATAATTATATTTACTTTAGCTAAACTAATACTAATTAGTAATTAAATTAGTAATTATAAAAAAGCAAAGTTTAAAAATAAAAACTATTATTATACTTATTTTTTATTTAATTTAAAGTTGCTTTAGCTTTATATTGCTTTTAAAACTTACTATATTTAAGTAAGTAATAAATAGAAAATTTAACTTAAATTATTATATAACTACTTAAAAAAATAAAGTAAGCAAAAAAAGCATACGCTAAATTATAGTAAGTATTTTAAAAGTTATATACTAATAAAATAAAAAATAATAAGCATTTTTACTACTTTTTAACTTATAGCTAATTTAAAAACTAATTAGTATTAATTTATAATAATATTATTATTATATAACCTTAGTTTATTTTTAATTTCTTTTTTAAAAACTAACTATATTAAAGATTTTAGCATATATAGTAGTTAGTACTACTTTACTTTAAAAACGCTTTTAATAATAACTTAAATTAAGTTAGAATTTTTAAAAAAATAAGTATAGCTATTTATTTATTAAAAAAGGATATTATTTTTAAAAAATAAAGCGTAAAAAAACTTAACTTTAAAATACTAGTAAAAGGTAAGCTAAATATATATATTTTATATAAAATAACTAAGTACTTATATATATAACTTAATAGCAAAGATTTTTTATAAGCTATTTAAAATAAATTTAAAAAATAAATATATTAGCATTTTAATAATATAGTATATATAATATAACGTTTATTATTATTAATATTATAATAAAAAAGCATTAACTATAGCTTAATTTAAAGCTATAATGCTATAAGTAATAGGTTGCTTACTATTATAAATAACAATATAACTATTAACAAAGCTTAGTACTTTTTTTTATATATTTTTAATTAAAAAATAAAAACTTAGTTTAACTTTTATATTTACTAATAAAAAAATTATAAGCTAAAATATATTTAAACTTAAAATATATTTTAAAGTATTAGTAACTAATTAAAAAGCTTAAGCTTTATAAGCTTTTTAAGCTTTTTAAAGTACTTAACTTACTTTTTAACTTTTTTTAATTTTTTAAGCATTATAAGTTATATAAGCTATATATATTTTATATATTTTTTAGCTTTTTTAGCTAGTAAATCTTTTACTTAGTAAAAAGCTAGTTATATTTTAATAGCAAGCTACTTTTATTTAAGCTATTAAATATAAAAACATTTTTACTTTATATTTAAATTTATAAAAATTTAACTATATTTTACTTTATAATTTACGTTTAATATATTTAATAAATAATAATTTTTTTACTTTTAAAAAGATTACTATATTTATAAAAATATAGTAAAAAAGCTAAAATTATATAAGCAAGGTTTATAACTTATTATATAATAAAGTATAAATTTTTATTAATATATGCTGCTAAATTAAAATAATATAAAACTAGTATTAAGCTATATTTTTAATAATTTTTAATAAATATGCTAAATAATACTTTATATAGCAAATTAGCTTTAATAAGTTATAAATAAAAATATATTTTAAGTTAAATTTATATTTTAATAATATTATAAATTA